>BCGO01000003.1:1011609-1172341 GCA_001599315.1 Starmerella bombicola | reverse complement strand
CTTGAGCATCCAACTCCTTGAGCATCCAACTCCTTGAGCATCCAACTCCTTGAGCATCCAACTCCTTGAGCATCCAACTCCTTGAGCATCCAACTTCATGAGCTGCAACTTTTTGAGTTCATTTGATTTTGCCGTTGTGTGTAACAAGGCATACATCCCTGTTACTGATAAGTCATGAAGCTGAGAAGCGTCCAGTAATCGATAAATGCGCCTAGCCAGATTATATGGCCGTTGATTAAGTTGCGCTTGAAAAACTGGCCGCACGAGGCTGGGTTGTTGAGATCGACTTTGCGAATCGAACGCAGTAGATTTCCCATCGACAGCACTGTGCCAGCGAGGAAGGCAGGGCCCATGCCTGCGAAAGATCCGGCAGCAATGAGTGAGGCGGACTGCAGAGCCCAAAAGCGGTAGGCAATGGACTTTGTGCGCTCGCCCCACTTGAGGGCCGTGCTCTTGACGCCGACCTTGATGTCATCGAGCTTGTCTTGGTGGCCGTAGATTGTGTCGTATATCATGCTCCAAGAGAAGCCAGCAGTTAGCAACGAAAGCGCCGAGCCTAGGACGGCGGTGTTGGCCAACGAGAGCCCCAGAGCAGGGAACCCCATAACGGCTCCCCAAGAGAACCAGACCGACAGCCATATCTGAGGGTAGTACGTAAATCGCTTGAACAGTGGATAGACAAGCACGGGAATAATCGATGCTGCGCCGACATACCAGCACTCGCGAGGCAGAGTTGCGAGCACCCCCAGACTGGCCACTCCCTGAGCAGCCAGCCAAGCCGTTGCCTGCTTGACAGTGACATCTCGAGCAGCCAAAGGCCGCGACTTGGTCCGATCCACTCCATTGTCGAGATCACGGTCGAGAATGTCGTTAATCGTGCACCCGGCGCCTCGAGTCAGAAACGCCCCAAACAAATAGACACCATAATAGTAGAAAAGCGTTGGCATAGCAGTTCCAGCCATTGTCGCGCCCATCGTGAGGGACCAAGTGCAAGGAGAAAAGAGTAGCCACGTCCCGATCGGCCTTTCCATCCGACTCAGCTTGGCGTACGGCTGCCATTTTGCAGGAAGCGCAGCCACACACCGCTCAGCAAGTGTTTTGCGAGGAACGGCGGCGGTGTCCGAATGCGCCCATCGAACGCGGCTTGCCAAAGGCCTGGCCAGGCCCGGCGCCAACGGTCTGCACAAGCCGATCTTCAACATGGTGAGAGGGTTGGGAGGCGAGTGCTCAAAGATCCTCGACCTCGCATGCTAGAATAAATCCGCTGACATTAAAGACCGTTGAAGCAGGCTAGATCTGCACAGAATGCTGATCGACTCACTCATACATACCGACATTTGCAAAATTCGGGTGTTTGCAGCAGCACATGACGATTAGAGTTAGTTTGATAAGTTGACAAGATCATTGTTGGTATTTATAAGTAGCACCTATCGAAAACAATAACTCTTTTTTGTTGGCGGGTTCTTCCGCTCATTTTTCGTTTCTTTTCCTTGCTAGGCTTGGAGAATCCACCAGGCCCTGAAAGGCTTGGTGATCAATGGCAATATCAAGCGTCCATGTAGACTATAATGTCCCTTGACATCCGCTAAGAAAGCGACCTGTGAGACTATTCAAGGTTTAGAGCATCAATTTTGCTTTCTTTAGTGGACTTTGTTGTTCTTCCTTTAAGTATTTCGCAACTGCTCGTAAGACTCTTATAGTCGGTGTCACCGACAATATGTAAAGAACATGAAGAGTTGAACTACCTAATGGAGATAAATCGAATAAAGATCAAAAAAAAAAACAGCCTCAGCCTTTGCTCATAGTCGTTTTCAGGTATTTGCACTCCTGCTAAGGCTCCAGTGCTTGCCAATGGCCGTATCAAGCGTCCGCTACCTCTGGAGAAAGTGCCGGTTGGCAGAGCAAAAACCAGTGGATAAGACGAGCTCGTGGTCTCCAATTTCCAGCTAATAAAGATGGAGAATCTCCCTACAAATATACAAAAATACAGCTTCTCTTGACAGATGGAAAACCAACCGACTTTACATGGCGCATCAACAACCAAATCGAGTACCGAGAGGCTTAAAGCATGAAAGCACAGAGTCATAATAAGCTATTTATTTATTGATGCGAGCGCGCGACACTACTCTATGCCCCACAAATCCGAACATTTTCACCTGCTCATCGAAGTGAAATTTAATGGGCAGGGGAACTCCACCGTTCTTCCTCAAACCATCAGCATGCACGAAGCTTCAGCCACCGCTCCGGTAAATATTGCGACGCTCAAGTACTGGGGAAAGCGTGAGCTCGAGCTGAACCTGCCGACAAACTCCTCGATCAGCGTCACGCTTGCTCAGGACGACCTGCGTGCAACGACGACATCACGGGCCAGCTCGAAGTTCACCGAGCATAACGCGTTGTTCCTCAACGGCCAGAAGGAGACGCTGGGGAAGCGGTCCGTGCAGGTGATTAACGCGTTGCGCGAGCTTCGTCGGGCGGTTGAAGCTGCCGATCCGTCCGCTGCAAAGCTGGCTGAACTACCTCTCCAAATTGTGAGTGAAAATAACTTTCCCACTGCTGCGGGACTGGCCTCGAGCGCTGCGGGCTTTGCGGCGCTCGTGAAGTCCGTCGCGCTGCTTTACGCGCTGCCGCAGTCGGCTAGCGAGCTCAGCGTGCTGGCGCGCCAGGGCTCCGGATCGGCGTGTCGCTCGCTGTTTGGCGGCTACGTAGCGTGGGAAATGGGCAGCCAGATTTCAGGCCTAGACTCTCGTGCCGTTGAAATCGCGCCGGTCGAGCACTGGCCGCAAATGCGCGCTCTGGTTCTGGTCGTGAGCGCAGAAAAAAAGGACGTCTCCTCGACTAGCGGCATGCAGGTCACCGTACAGACGTCAAGCTTGTTCAAACACCGCGTGGACTCGGTCGTGCCTCAACGGTTCAAGGAGATGAAACAGGCCATTCTCGACCGGGACTTCCCACGCTTCGCGAGCCTCACCATGCGCGACTCCAACCAATTCCACGCGGTATGTCTTGACAGCGAGCCGCCGATTTTCTACATGAATGATGTCAGCCGCGCTGCCATTCGCACTATCGAGCAAATCAATAACACCGCGGGTAAAACCGTTGCCGCATACACTTTCGATGCGGGTCCCAACTGCGTGGTGTACTACCTGGAAGACAATGAGCGCGAGGTTTTGAGAGGTTTGCACGCCCTCAACGGCATAAAAGGCTTCCCTGCCACCGACTCGCCGCCTCAGCTGGACTCCAAATGGGCTCAGGTGCTCAGCACAGGCATTGAGCGAGTCATAGCTACTCGTGTGGGCCCGGGCCCGCAGCAGATTTACGAGCATCTCCCAGTGCAGTGAGAATCCCCAAGTTCAGATATGAGATGGCAATCGCCATGAATCTTTGTTGAGACAGCAAATGCCCCAACTACTCTTTGCTCGTCACAGACATAATGCTTGTTTCATGTAGCAACCGGTGAGGAAGTCAATTTCTAAAGCTGGAATGGGCCTTTAAGTTTGATCGGACTCTCGAGCTCCAAAAGACTTTTGTGACCGAACTTCCGGCGGCGGCTAATTGAATTGCCAACTAAATTAATTTGCTTTCTTTGCGTCTCAGATGGTCAGGCCCAGTATATTCTCATAGCTTAGTGAAGATTTCAATCTCCTGTAAACAGCCCTCCATTATTCTTGTCTATAAAACTGATTGAAGCGATTTTTCTTTCTTACATGGTGTGAAGCTCAATCAGCCCTCGCATCGTCTTCGTTCCACACAGAGTGTAGAAGCTTTGGTATAAAGTCTTGAGTACAAACAGTCGGCGAATTGATACGATATCACAGTCAAATTTCTGCGCTACAGGACCCCATCAGTTACTGTACCGTCAGTCTACAAGCGCATGAAGCCTTCAACACCTTGAAGTTGTCTTAAGGCCCTCAATCAACATAATGGTAGCAATAGAAAGCGATGTTAAGTATATATGATACGCTCATTAATAGTTTAAACGGCCTCAAGAACACGCTCCTTGAACTCGCCGGCGACCTTGCGGCCAGTGTCGTCAACCGAAGCCTCACCGTGGAGGGCAAGAAGGCTACCGAGGTCGAACTTGGGCTGTTTTAGAAGCTTGACCTTGCGAACGTTGACGTTTTGCAGAGGGAAGATACCCTTTGTAGACTTGACGATCTCGTCGGCAATGACGTCCGGCACGAGCTTGGCCACGAGCTGGTTGAGGGTAACCTGCGAGGCCTCAGCAGTCATGATCTCGGCCATCTTCTTGCGGATCTGGCGGATCTGCGAAGACTGGGCGTAGGTGGTCTTCTTGAGCTGACTGGGGACACGCTTGGTGAAGCCGATAGCGAAGATGCGAACGAGGTAGTCATCGGAGGTCTTGACGGTGACGTTGCACTCGATGAGAGTCTGCCACTTGCGAACGAACGAGCGCAGCTTGTCGTTGGCGAAGTCGAGGCCGTGGAAGTTGGTGAGAACATTAGAGCCCTGGACCTCGTCAACGCGCAGACGAATGCGGCGAGCAGCGTAGTCCTCGCTGTGCTTGAGGTCAGCAAGGGAAACGTCGAGAACGCGGCCCTTGAGCTCCTCGTTGGCGCTCTTCAAACCAGTGGAGCGGTTCACAAGAGTCTTACCCACGTCGCGAACATCGAAGGGAGCAGGAGCCTTGATAGAGTACCATTCCTTACGAGTGAAGGGGTCAACAGTCTTCTTCTTGTTTCCCTTCTTGCTCTTGCTAAGTCCCTTGTTCTTACCAATAGCCATTGTTGCTTGAGGTAAATTTCTGAAATTCTAGGATTTCAATTTTCGATCGCTGAGGGCAGGGGACCCCCCCCGAATGCTGGGCCGGCACTCGTGCTTGGGACCCCGTGAGAACGTGAGTCGGTCAGCTAACTCGGTCACATGAGCTCCGTACACTTCTGCACTGTAGACACACCATCAGGAGAGACCCCAAGCCTGTTGCTGATGTAACGGGCCCTGGGCCCTGGCACTCACGTGAAAAGTTTTCTGCCCTGTTCACACTGCTGTAGGGCGAAGGGTCGTGCCCTTGTAAAAGGGCTAACCATATCAAGTCTTCAGACGCCTCTCCCTAGCCTTTGCGATTCGCTTGCAATTAAGGGTTTGTTGGTGATATTCGCGTCGCCAATATTTTGTGTGCCTATTATTTCCAAATTAATGGATGATGGCTTGCTCAATTCATTTCAGCGCTTCGAGCCGGCAAACTCAGAGAACCCTTCTTTCTTCCAGACTTTGAAGAAGAAGCAATCTGAAGCGTCTTTACGCGCTAAACTCGAGGACGTTCTAGGCAGACTTACGGATCGTACCTTTGATAAATTGAAATCGGATGCAATTTCTAATTTTGAAGGCGCTGTTGTAAACTACTTGGACAATCCACTACTGTACGTCGACGAATCAGAGCGATTGTCTACACCTGCATCCCGCGAGACCTCTCCCAAGCCCGAAAGTTCAAATATCGAGGATAATTCGAAGGCATCACCTTCGGGGAGCCCCAAAATGGAGGAAACTCAAGCGAGTACAACACCAGAGACGGCTCCAAAATGGATTGACAACCGACGATTCATTGGAAGCATACAGGCTGAAGCTTGGTGTACCAGATCCGGCCGTAACCTCGTTCAATACAACGAGAAACTAAGAGTCGATCGCGTCGGTACAGGCCCTGTTGTATCTACTTCGAACTCGAAAAAAAAGGACGATTTGATGGTTCGGTTTCATAACTCTGAGGGTCTATATTTTGCCAGAGCTCAAGAATCTGATGCGCGTTTCATCGCTGTGCTGATCGACGCAGATGTATGCACTTTCGAGGCGACTGTTATCTATGCGGACCCTATATTACGTTTGGGCTCTACTATTTACGTACAGGTTGACTGTTTCATGAATCAGACTGCGTTTACTGCCTCGTCTTCTTTTGGCATAAATGTTCTCCCTAAGAAAAAGACCATAATAGATGAGTCTAAAGAGACCCGTGAGGAAAAACTGGTTCGCTTGCGCCAACTTTCTCTTGTCGATCTTTTCAATAGGCTTGGACTCACCGAGTACAGCGTTGATATGACCCAGGCCGTAAGCGACGCCAACAAATTGGGTCAAGCCAGGTCCAGCTCTCCCTCGGCACCCCCAACTGAGTCTTCTGAGGAGGAAGAACAAGTTTTGGATCAGGATCAGCTAGAATTGTTCTACAATGAAGCTGTTTCTGCACCGAAGAGTGTGGAGATTGGTGAGGTTGAGCCAAGCGATTCTTTCGGGTTGACTCTGTTTCCATATCAGAAAAGAGGGCTGGCTTGGATGCTTGATCGCGAAAAGGCTCTCGGTGAAGTAGATGAGAACGACAGTGAAACCCATCCGCTGTGGTCAGAGATGCACTGGCCTGAGGGTGACCCGTTCTGGGCGAACTTGAACAGCGGTGAACTCAGTCTCACGCGCCCAACGCTGGCTCTGCGTAGTCGAGGAGGTATTCTGGCAGATGAGATGGGTCTTGGGAAGACGATCTCTACTTTGGCTCTGATCCATACCGCCTCTGGAGAATCCAGAAGTCATTCCACTTTGGTTGTCGCTCCAATGTCTCTTCTTTCCCAATGGGACTCGGAAATCCATAAAGCCGCGAAATCCCCTAAGAGCTGTGGATGCTTCATTTATTATGGGAATGCGTCATCTACTTCTCTCCGAAATTCTATGGCTGAATTTGTCTTCAATGCCAACTACGAGCATAAAATTGTCATAACCACCTACGGCATGATAAGTTCGGAGCACAAGCAACGGCTGATCAACAAGGCAGGCGGTGTGTTCAACATAGAGTTTGACCGTATCATTTTGGACGAGGCGCACACCATAAAAAACCGATCCACGCAAACAGCGAAGGCGTGCTTTGATCTGCGTGGTCATCGCCGATGGGCGCTTACAGGGACGCCAGTAGTAAACCGATTAGAGGATCTCTACAGCCTTGTAAGATTCATCGGTATAGAACCATGGAACAATTTCACCTTTTGGCGCGCTTTCATCACAGATCAGTTTCTGAAGCCTGAAACAAGAGAAAAGGCAATGAAAACTGTCCAAGCCGTCGTCGCGCCAGTGTGCCTCAGAAGAACAAAGGCAATGAAGGACCCGGAAACAAACAAACTGTTAGTGGAGCTTCCTTCGAAACAGGTGGATATCAAGAGAATAATGTTCACTGAAGACGAGAAGGCTCTATACTCACACCTTTACGCTAGAGTCAGGGAGTCCGTTCAGACTGAAGTTATGGAAGGAACTGCCACGGCAAAGTACAGTGCAATTCTCACTCTACTTTTGAGACTTCGACAAGTGTGCTGTCATCCACTTCTACTGCGCGGGCGTTCCTCAGAGTCTGGTTCAAACTCAGCGACCCTTGTAGACGAGGAGTCGCAACCTACAGCAAAAAGGATGAAAAGAGAATTACCTGAAGATAACGAACACGATAATGATTTGAGGCTGGACCTCACTTCAGACATCGCTGAGCTGCTCACCAAATTTGAAACGAACCCCTCTCTGGAATACACCACTGAAACACTGAAGAAGCTTCTTGAACGCTCCTTTGAAAGCGAGGAGTGTCCAATATGTAGTGAAAATCAAGAGGATCCTGTATTCCTCGAATGCCTTCATTCAGCTTGCCGTGATTGTCTCGAATCTCATATTGATTATTTGAAAAAGCGCGGAGAGAGAGCTGTGTGCCACATTTGTAGGGCTCCCACTGATTCCTCTCGCCTGTTTGTTATCAACAGGAAGCTGAAGTGTCTTCAACCCTTAAACAGAGGGCTTCAGAGCAGCAAGATTCGAGCACTTATAACAGCATTGCGACAAGCTTCCTCCCAAGGATTCGGCAAAGCAGTGGTGTTTTCGCAATTCACGTCTTTCCTGGACTTGATCGAGACCCACTTGAAGGAAGCGGGATTCCCGGTATTCCGTTTTGACGGATCGCTAACACAGACCCAACGGGCAGCAGCTGTCGATGGATTCCGATCATCAGAATGTCGAGATGCTGTTCTTCTTTTAAGCCAAAAAGCCGGTGGGGTGGGGCTAAACTTGGTAGTCGCCAATCACGCCTACTTGATGGATCCATGGTGGAACTTTGCGAATGAGTCACAAGCGATTGACCGAATCCACCGTATGGGACAGAAGGACGATGTTAAAGTGACCCGATTCATAATCCAAGGAACTATAGAAGAGAGAATGCTCAAAATACAAGAAAAAAAGAGGGCGTTATCAAATTTAGTGACTGCTGAGGAGAAGCGTGCTGAAACGCTAGACAATATTAGACTTTTGCTTGAGTTGAAAGAGGGAGAAGACAGCTGAAGGTTTCATCAATCTGAACAGTCTCAAGCGGGGCTCCATTTCTTGCCTTAGTCAAGATATATCTCTATGTCATATTGAGCCCTTGCATGCCTGGTCATATGCTCTGTGATTTCGGGAAATCGATGCATGTCACTCCAATCAGCGTCAAACGGTTCAGAGAGCGATGGCTGTTTAGATGATCTCGCAGACGCTGTCAAGCTGAACTTGAGAAGCAGCCATTGTGTCCGTGAGATACACTGAGCTCGAGCGCATTGTGCAACAACGAGCAGTGCGTCTCCCCATGGCCCCCTAAAAGCCAGCGAACTTGGCAACTGTGTTGGGTAGCCCAATAGACATTTGTGCTTTGAACACAGCTAATTACATGAACATATATATATGATCTTTATATGCTCTTTTCAAGCAGAGTACTCATGTTTGTCGGAATCGGAACACGACGGCTAGCTCGATTCTATTCTACATAGCTATCTACTCTGCCAAGTCTGCAGATTGTAACAGGAAAACATGATTCGTATCCAAAGCGCCAGCCGCGCACGTGACTCAGATCTTCAGTCTGGCTGGAAATATTGTTAAGCCAAGATGTCGATTATGCCTCTGTTTGGAAAGATGATTCTCCAATTATGTCTCGGTTTTGAGTTCCAGTCCGCAATTACGCTTGCAATTGGGTTGGTACACTCGAGTTAGTCAAAACTTTAAACGGATAAATTACAATACTTAGAATTCTCAGGCATACCGTCGACAGCGAACGCGAAACTCGAAATCTAATGGCATGCCAACGATCTTGGCCTGATCGCCAGAACACGACTGTGGCCCCTTCCTCTAAGGGGGAATGCTCATGCAAGCACTGAGGTGCCGTGCAAACCCAGTAAGGCTGGGCGAGACAGCCATACGAAACCACGATAAAATCCCAGCGACGTCACCTGCTTCCCCCGTTGGGACAAGCCAACCACCGTTTGAACCCTATCGGCGAGGGACCCATACCAGCTGACTCAGCGCCGCTCCAGAGGGAATTTATGGTACTAATTCGAAGGAAAAGATAGAGAGAAAAACGCTAAATGCCATAGTATTGGCGACCTAGCCCCTCCTCCACGCAAGGTCCCACCCACCGGATTTTTCCACTGCTCAATGGGGCATTTTTGGCCCTATTCGGCGATACATCTGAGGCATCTTTATCGTAACGTCCGGGATCAAATCTTGCATACACCCAGGAGGTGAGGCCGTTTTCAGTAGGAATCTATGCAACCCGAAACCTACAGACACATTTATCCGGGTAAGGGCTCTAATCCTCAGGCTGTGATTCGCTGCCGTCCCCTCACGTACATAGAAGTATGCTGCAGGGAACCCTAAACGATGTTTCCTCTGAGCTGCATCCGCCTTTAGCACCGTCAAGTCGAGCCAAAAAAAATCCGATTGTCATTGTCGCTTTGGAAGCTCGAAAGTTACTGCGGGCCACAACTTTATGGCTGGCCCCTTGGCAAAAACCGTAGATAAATAAAATTCGTAGACCGAGGGTGTTCCCCGCTTGAGGTATTAAGGCACTTCTGTAGTCTACTGCGTCCGACGTCACTCACATCATGTTTTTTCGTTGTTTATTTGTTGTGCTCGCACACCTATCACCGGCGAAGCACCGGTCTTTGTTTTTTCTACCCTACCCTTGCTTATAAATGACAGTCTGACTAACCTTGTACCGACGAGATAAAAGGGAATAGGGGTCATCTAGTATACTTTTCACCAACTTCAACTCTTGTATCCGAAGACCCCAACTAATACCCATCTTTCTTCTATTACAAGATGTCTGAGGAGGAGACTAAGGTTACTGGAGAATCTTACGACAACCTCGACGAGTATGCCGCCTTGGTCCGTTACGTCGCTACCTACCGTGAAGCCGGTGAAAAGGATGAGGCCGCGGCTGAAGGAAACGAGGAGGAGGAAAAAGCCCCTCCCAAGTGGAAGTTCTGGGCCTCAAAGACCGGTGCCCACGGTATTTTTGCCGTCCCCGAGTCTTGGCTGTCTACTGACCTCAAGTCTGGTCTACCGGCCAATGAGGTTGACCAACGTCGCAAGCGTGCTGGCTACAACGAGCTCTCAAGTGAGACCACTAATTTCTTCGTTCAGTTCCTAGGCTACTTCAAGGGTCCCATTCTCTATGTTATGGAAATTGCTGTTCTCTTCGCCGGTGGTCTTCGTGACTGGGTCGATTTCGGTGTCATTATCGGTATTCTTATGCTGAACGCTTTCGTCGGTTGGTACCAGGAGTCCAAGGCTGCTGATGTCGTCGCCTCTCTCAAGGCCGATATCGCTATGAAGGCTACTGTCGTTCGTGACGGCCACGAGCAGGTCATTCCTGCCCGTGAGATTGTTCCCGGTGATATCGCCGTTGTTGAGGAGGGTACCGTTGTTCCTGGCGATGGCCGTATCATCTGCGAGTACAGCAACCCGCAGGGCTATGCCGAGTACTTGGATTACATTAACTCCGACCTCAGTGCCGCTGGTGGTGATCCCGAGGATCCTGATGATGACGATGACAAGGGCCGCAAGAACGGCCACCCTATCCTGGCTGTTGACCAGTCCTCCATGACTGGTGAGTCTCTTGCCGTTGACAAATACATGGCTGATTACATCTATTATACTACCGGTTGCAAGCGCGGAAAGGCTTACGTCATCATCACTGGTACTGGTACCAGCACTTTCGTTGGTAAGACTGCTAGCATGGTTCAGGGTGCCCAGGACCAGGGTCACTTCAAGGCTGTTATGGACTCAATCGGTACCTCTTTGCTTGTCCTTGTCGTTGGCTGGATCCTTGCCGCTTGGATTGGTGCCTTCTTCCGTCATTTGAAGATTGCTACCCCCGAGCACTCCTCCAACAACTTGTTCCACTACCTCCTTATTCTTCTCATTGTTGGTGTCCCCGTCGGTCTCCCTGTCGTTACCACCACCACTCTCGCTGTCGGTGCTGCTTACTTGGCTGACCGTAAGGCTATTGTCCAGAAGCTCACTGCTATCGAGTCTCTCGCTGGTGTCGACATTCTCTGCTCAGACAAGACCGGTACTCTTACCGCCAACCGTCTCTCCATTCGTGAGCCCTTCGTCGCTGAGGGTGTTGATGTCAACTGGATGATGGCCGTCGCTGCTCTTGCTTCTTCCCACAAGATCAAGGCTCTCGACCCCATTGACAAGATCACCATTCTCACTCTTAAGCGCTACCCTAAGGCTCTCGACATCATGCAGCAGGGCTGGCGCACCATCCAGTTCACCCCCTTCGACCCAGTCTCCAAGCGTATCACCGCTGTCGCTGAGTTGAACGGTGAGACCTACACCTGTGCTAAGGGTGCCCCTAATGCTATTCTCAAGCTTTCTAATTGCACCCCTGAACAGGCTGAGATCTACAAGGAGAAGGCTCGTGAGTTCGCTGCTCGTGGTTTCCGTTCCCTTGGTGTCTCTGTTAAGAAGGGAGATGAGGACTGGCAGTTGCTTGGTATGATCTCTCTTTTCGACCCCCCTCGTGATGATACTGCTCAGACCATTGTTGAGTCCCAGCACCTTGGTCTCTCTGTTAAGATGCTTACCGGTGATGCCATCGCCATTGCTAAGGAAACCTGTAAGATGCTTGCCCTCGGTACTAAGGTCTACAACTCTGATAAACTTGTCAACGGTGGTCTGACTGGTGCCCTCCAGCACGATCTTGTCGAGAAGGCTGACGGTTTCGCTGAGGTTTTCCCTGAGCACAAGTACCAGGTCGTCGAGATGCTTCAGGAGCGTGGCCACCTTACTGCCATGACTGGTGATGGTGTTAACGATGCTCCCTCTCTGAAGAAGTCTGACTGCGGTATTGCTGTTGAAGGTGCTACTGAGGCTGCTCAGGCTGCCGCTGATATTGTTTTCATTGCCCCTGGTCTCTCTACCATTGTCGACTCTATTAAGGTCGCCCGCCAGATTTTCCAGCGTATGAAGGCTTATATCCAGTACCGTATTGCCCTCTGTCTTCACTTGGAGATCTACCTTGTCACATCCATGATCATCATCAACGAGACCGTCCGTGTCGAGTTGGTTGTGTTCCTTGCCCTTTTCGCTGATCTTGCTACCATTGCCATCGCCTACGATAATGCTCACTACGAGCCCCGACCTGTCGAGTGGCAGCTGCCGAAGATCTGGATCATCTCATCCATTCTTGGTCTGCTTCTTGCTTTGGGTACCTGGGTCATTCGTGCTACCCTCTACTTGCCCAACGGTGGTATTGTTGAGAACTACGGATCCGTTCAGGAGATTCTCTTCTTGGAGATCTCTCTTACTGAGAACTGGTTGATCTTCGTTACTCGTGGTGGTCAGACTTACCCCAGTTGGGAGCTCGTTGGCGCCATCATGGGTGTCGATGTCATCTCTACCATCTTCTGTCTCTTCGGTTGGCTCTCTGGCCCCGGCTCCACTTACGACACCAACCCTCGTGACCTCTTCGATGAGACTGCTGATGGTTGGACTTCCGTCGTTACTGTCATCGTCATCTGGATGTACTCGATCTTGGTCACCATTGTCATTGCCGTTGCTGCTTTCTTGCTCAACCGTGCTCCTGGCCTTGCCAACTTCGGTCGTGTCGTTCGATCCCACAGCGATGCCAAGCTCGAAAACCTCATTTCCCGTCTCTCTCGTCTCGCTATTGAGCACGAAACTGATGAGCGTGGTTCTCGTTTCGTCATTGCCAACAAGGCTGGCGGAGCTGAGGAAATGGATTAAAAGCATCCAGCATTCAGAAGCATTCTTCCTTTAGTTAGTTAGGCGTCTAGTAGAACAATATAATATTATCGCCTCTCTCTTTTCGATCTCATTCATTCAAATCATCTATGAATACTTTCTTAAAGCATGGAAGCACAAAATATGTAGTAGCCAGCGTCGCCCTGAGTATTGGCCGCTGATTTACTTGTAAGGCGAGTTAAGCGATGTTTCGAACTGCTATAACAGTGTGATATGACTAGTAGTATCGTTCCTGTCCCCTATAAACTGCTCCGGTCAAGTTGGAATGAGTTGATAGGTAGGCAGCGTGGGAAAAAGAACAGGGGTTTTCTTCAGCCGTTGTAATTGTACAACAACCAGAGACGTTTCATCCAATCTAATATAGATAATCTTACATCGCTGTCGAGCACTAATTGCGTTATTTACGTGACTGTTGAGAGCGAAGGAGACCTACTGATATGGTGAGGGCCTTATCTAGTATGATATTTCTGTCTTTCTCACTTGTGATATTTTGAGGTAGGTTGTCGTTGGCCTCTTCATTGGAAGTAGCTTGGCCATCCTGGGTGACTTCGTTTTGACGGTATTCATATCCAGCCGACGAAAACTCAGGAAGTTGCTCAGCCGTTTGCAAAGCTTCTTCTAGAAACTTGCTTGTGGCTAGTATTCGCGAAACTAGCACATTGTATATTGAAGGGCTCTGATAAATGTTTTCCCCAGTCACAAAGTAGACTGCAAGCACGTCTGTGTCTACGGTGCTCTTTCGATTCTGTTTAAAAATTACCCAGAGGTCTGGCTCTCTTGATACCACCACCTGATACTCGATACCTGTAAGTTTTTTCAACTCTTTTGTGAGTTCAGCTCCATTCATTCTCATTTGCTCATTAAAGTTGGATTGCATCTTGAGTACCTGGTTGTTGGAAGACCGGTCGTAGAACGGGGAAAGAGCAAAGTAATCCATGACGTTAGCCGTGTTAAGTCCATATGCCTGAATCCATTCCGGAGATCTCCATTGCACTTCGTCTAACTCGACATTGTTCATAGCTGTTGACTGCCTATGTATTCCTAGTATGAGACTCTCTTACGTACTGACATGCTTGGAGTAGTGAATATATACGTTAAAGTCGGCCTTGCTATCACCAATCCTTGATGGTATAATGGTTAGCATGTCCGCCTGTCAAATCGGTTCTTACTCAGTTCTGACAGTTCGCGGGAGATCGGAGTTCGATTCTCCGTCAGGGAGATTTTTTTGTTAGCTGTCTCCATTCAAACAGTAGTAATTTTTTTATGGAAATATTCATTTGGCACTCTGGAGTGCGAAAATCATTTTTGGTGTTGCTCTGCCTCCGCTTCTGTTGTCAACATCCATAACTGGCAAGCTTGTGGGTACTAATTTGCCAACACAGTCGTGGGTGAGACCAAGATGCACACGGCGAGATCCTTAGCGACACATCAAGATTTAGGTGAGACAAATTGATACATACCTTTTACGTTCAAGTTTACTTATAATAACCGGCTTCGTGAGGTATACAGCCAAAATTCAATGTTCTCTTTTCGGTGACTGCAACAGTGAATCCAAATGTACATTGCTAGACTCGCGCGTTTCGGCTTCTGGCTTTGCCGGTTCCGGTTTTCTGACAGAGCTACTGTCACGTCGCCATTGCTCAGAGGCTAACGAGGCCAGGACAGCTACACCCTCATCGTGGCGATGTGCATCCTCGGGGCTCGATGCAGGCTCGATCACCGCAGGGAGAGATGTTGCAGATCTACGTCTTGCATGCGTCATGCCTCTACGTTTATTGTTCTGTGCGGCAACCACAGTAGCGGAAGTTTGTGGATATCCGGCTTGCTGAGACGTCACTTGAGGCGAATGCTGTGGTGTTTGCTGATACCCAGGAGATCGTTGAGCCTGAGGTGACCACTGAGTCGAAGACAAGTTCTGATGAGACGAAGATACTGACTGAGCTTGCGGAGCTGATTGAGGCCCTGATTGTATAGGCCTAGCAGTGGGCTCAGGATGAGCAGCCTTGCTTGCGCTCGTTTTGACTGGGGATGATGCCGCAGATGAATTACTGGATCTACCATTTTGCGATGCAGGCTGACCAGCAGTCTGTTCGCTAGTTCGTTTTTCCTTCGTGCGTGCAAACGGATTCGTTATCTTCCAACGGTTGTCCCTCAATAGTTGCTTAGGTTTCCACTGATGGATCTGAAGCTCTGCACCAGTGGATAAAGATTGACGATGTGTCTTCAGTCGCGCAGCAGATGGTTCCGTATTACTTATACTTCCTGACGAAGGCAAAGGTCGTTTCACACCTGCCGTCTCGCGATCTCCAAAAGATGTACGTATGCCAGGAAGAGGACCCCCCAAGGATTCTGAAGACGGGGTTGCCCGATGGTACATCGGGCGCAAATGAGGCGGCAGCCTGGGCTGGTCTCGTTGCTGCTGTTGCTGCTGTTGCTGCTGCTGTCCGTGTGGCATAAATGTTGCCTGAGAGGGTACCGAGCCGTGAGTGGGCGAGGTAGATGGGCCTGCAGGGATTGGAATAGGCACATGCGGGGGGCCAGTGACAGGAATTGAAGGATTGGGCGCGTATCCAACAGAGCCTTCCATTGCCAAATGCTGCGGATTCTGCTGCTGATGGGCTGGTAGTGTCATATTAGGGATTGGCGGCTGCAGCTGCGCCATTTGTGTTAATCTGGGGGGTGCAAGCTGTCCAGGATAGAAGCCCTGAACCATGTTGCGGCCCACGGGCGAAGGCGGAAGATACGCAGAAGGGCTGATTGGTCCGTAGGCGGGCAAAGCAGATAAGGCATGCCTATGGCCTCTTGTCTGTGACTCTGGTGATTCTCGCCTCTCAAAATGGTAAGGAGGGATCCGCTGCTCTGAAGAAGGTTGAAGCGGCTGTGAATGTTGTTGCGGTGGTGGTCCTTGATGACGCTGTGGATCTTGTTGGTGTGTGAAAGGCGATGCTTGAAAGTACGGCCCGTGAGGGGTGCTGCGCAGGGTATTGGACGGAGTCAGGAAGGTCGTTGGAGATCCGCTTTGAGTGCTCGATGCAACAGTGCGGACAGAGGAAGGGAGAGCCCCAGATGGGTCGTATCCAGGCTGTCTACTAGGTGTTTTTGGGCTCTGGAAAGCTGAGCCAGCATGGGCTGAATCAGATGCGAAATGTTGCTGTTGCCTGCTCTCTTGACCATCCAGTGGCACACGGAGCTCCTCAAGAGCATGCGATACTATTTTGCTGGCCAACTCGCTATTGGCGCTGAAGAGAAGAGGAAGGTCGGTCGCCCTGATCTCCAACTTCGATGCCAGGTGAAGGATCTGCACAACATGCTTATTGTTCTCGAGCCGCAGAGACTCCTGGCGTGAGCGTTCTTGCTCAGCAAGTACTCGCAATGCCTCAACAAGGGCCACATCGCTGTGGGCCCAGCCGCGTATGCCCAAACTTTCGGCAAGGTTCAGAGACGGCGCTGAGGTATTTTTCAACGCATCCAGAGATTTGGAAGCCTCCTGTCTTAACGAAGAACCAACTCGGGGGTCGCTTTTAACTAAAGTATCCTCGTTTCGGCGGTCCGAATACGATTCGTCATCTGGCCTAGCATCTGTTGCTCCTTGCTCGAGAGGTCTAGTGTGGGGGAGCACGCTATCCGTTTCATCGGAGGGACCCAGCGCCTCTGTGGTCGACCCTGAACTGTCTTTTGTAGTGTGTGGGGCCTGGGAGCCACCACTTCGGTCCGACAATGTAAAACCTATCGTTGAAACAAGGGATCTTGGTGCGGCGTACAGTTGTCAAAAATATGCAAGAAGGTCTTGCCTTTTGAAGAGCGAGTGGTTGTTCCCAATGCACTGAACTAACAGGTTTGTAGATTATTGGCACCTGGCCAGTTCTTCTGCAAATCGAGCAAAATACCGGGTGGTGCTGCTTAACCCACCCACAGTAATGAATTATTATGTATCAACAAGAACCTGACTTACTTTATGCATTGAGCCTATGCAGTGTCGCTGTTCCCTGCCCTATTCACTAATTAGTAGATCCATCTTTGCCGGAGCGAATTACGCTCTGGGTAGGATACCTATAACGGTTAAATCAGGGAAGGGATGGGGGCCAATTTTTGCTCACAGCAAACTAAAGCGAACGCCATGCATAATTCCTAACCGCCCAAAAAGTAGGGGGAGATGATAGATTTAGATCCACTTTGGAGTCCATTAATCGACGACCTTGAAATCGACGCACCGCCCCGCATGTCCAACGTAAATTTATGCGTAGAGAAAGATCGCAAAGAATAATAAATAGATCGTTAAATTCCCGCATCCAAGTGTTCCTAGAGCGAGCTCTTTTCCAACGAACGCAGCTCGTTGACAGTCTGAAGCTTCGACAAAGCAAGCTGTAAAAGCTCTTTTCTGTGTTGCAGGTCGATGTGCTGTTTCACTTTGGGGTCCTGGGATGCCAGGATTTCCACCTGATCCTCGCCTAGGGCTTGCAGCTTAGCGTCAAATTCTCGAGGGAACGAGTAGTAGAAATCGCTAAGCAGCTCGAAATTGAGGAACAGGACCGATGTCGCAGCTAGCTTGTTCGACACAACATCCATGAAAACTTCAGGGCATAGTGCCTTGTTCTTCCGCGACTTGCACTTCGATGACTTGATGAACACAGATCTTGCTTGGAGTAGGTCCATACGTTCCTTCAGAAACATCGCTAGTCGAGCTTTCGAGAGCAGCGAAGCACTGAAGTGGTCTAGGTTCTCCGCGGGAGCTAATGCATTTAGCGACTTGACTAGTTTAGAAAGCTTCGACCCCCCAATCTCATTCTCAAGTTCACTGTAAGCCAACTTGCACTGTCTTAGCTCTTCTTTCAGGAGAGCACATGCGTACTCACGCGACTGCTGCCACTCCCTGGCATCCATGTCGACTTCATACTTATAAGGCTTAATTGAATTCTCAATCTGGTCAGCCGTTATATAGAATTTGGTGCTCAGAATCTTCTCCACGGCCCCATTCACCTGCTGAACAGCTAGAGAGGAGTTGGCGAAGGGTGAATTCGTGACCAGCTGGTTCATCCGTTCCGAAATAGCATCAACCAGTATTGATGTAGAAAGTCTACCGATGCCAAACTTTGTCAGCGTATTGGATAGTTGATCAATTTTGTATTGCCAGGCAAGCATATCTGGCTTTGGAGCAGCCAGGTCGGAAAGTGGCGGCTGTTTGGCGCTCTCTGAAGCACCATACAATTCGCCCAATCCATCTGGCGACATACCTGGAGGCTTGTTCCAATAATACTCGGCCAGCAAGTCCAGCACTTTTTGATCTAGCTTCTGCTTGATCAACGCTCTCACTTGATCCCTTCCAAAGCGGCTGCTCATATCTTGGAAACCAACTTTAAATGCGTCAGCGCACTGGGCAAGATAAGTCTGTGGAGTGAGCACTCGATCATTGTAGCGAACCTTGAAGGCGTAAGCAGTTTCTTCAAGCTCATTTTTGATTTTGGCCTGCGTAGGAATAAGACTCGCAGACATGCTCTTCTCCAGAACTTCTGTCAAGATGCTTCGTAACTTCAGGACTCCCCAATTTACACTGCGATACTCGGGAGCGACGAAAAAAGCCTGTTCAGCTTCGGCAATAGCCTTAGTTTGGTTTGGGTTGGAGTTGAAGAGCGAAGAGGCTCTACTGCGCTGTGGCCGAGTAACGACACCGACATATCCCATTCGGAGCGGATATTCTCTGGTCAAGAGAGAGGAAACTCCACGCTCGGGGTCAACAAGGTCCATTTTGGTGATGACTCCAATCGTTCGAAGACCTTGAGGATCGACTTTCCGTGAAGCCCGCAAGGCAGTCGAGTTAGCCAGGTCGACGTCAGCTGCCGAAACCGCCAATATAACGTTCGGCGGTTGAATGTACTTCTCACAGAGAGCGGCTATGCGTGACTTGAGCTCAAAGGGCTGGTCCGCAGCAACAACCTGTATATAACCCGGTAGATCAATCAAAGTCAGATCAGGTACGTGAGGTGAATGAATTCTTAGCTGGATTGGCTCATCACTAACAACCTCGGAAGATGGCACGGATAGATTGAGGTCAGTGAGGGTCTTCTGCACGTCACTGAAATTCGAGATTTTACCGAGTCTCAAGGTGGGAAACTCGCAGTATTCCTGGCCAGTAGCGGAAGGAGTATGAACTAGAGTGAGCTCTATAGGGCGTCTGGTGACCATATTAGATCCTTTGGGCAGAAATTCATGGCCCACAATCGCCTCCAGCACAGACGACTTACCACTTGATTGTGAACCAATGACCACGATTGAGGGAAGCTGGATCTTGTCTGATCCGTCAATCTGCAGCAGTATGTTGCGTATCTCAATCATCTTCTTGGTGAGATTGATCATTTGGTTGTCCATATGATTGAGCTGATCCTGAAATGATGCGTCGGCGTCCTCATCAGAGGCGATTGCTGCAGACATGGCGCCGAGGGCAGCTGTGTCCTGTTGTCCTCCGGGAGGCGAGCCGTTATTCTGCTGGCCTCCGTTGTTCCCCTGATGACTGTTAGAACTTTTTTCACGACCAGTGAAGTTGACACTGTCGACACTTTCGGCAGCTCCCCCAGAGGAAGATCCTCCAAAGTCGATTTTGTTGAACACGTCCCCAATCCAGTCTGAGGCTCTTTCGAACTTGTCGCTGATTGAGTGCGTGGCTTCAGAGAATTTGTGATTCGCATATGCAGCACCACCGGCAGCAGCTCCTGCAGTGACTGCGATGCCAGTCCTAGCGAACCGAAAAATTGGCCCTAAAAGATACCTCCGTTGAATAACGATGGGGCGGGCACCAAGAACATACCGTGGGTAATGTGCCGAGTTATATGGCAATCTTGAGCCTTTGCTAGAAAGAGCTCTGAATGGTGAAATGCCAAGTTTAGAAAATTGGCGAGGCAAACCCATAGCGCCGCGAGCTGCTCTTCGCTCCATCAGCACTTAAATAGAACAAAGAGGTCCTCGTCAGAAGGTTCAGTCAGAAGACAATTGTTTGACGTGCTGCCAGAGCAAGCAAAGCAACAACAAAAATAGGAAAGCTACCCTATCTTAATCTAAAGGCTTCGCTTTCTACAAGTAGCTGCAAGTCAGCCTTATGAGAAAGAGGAAGAATCACCCTCAATCAAAAGCAACAAAGAGTTGATTACTTTGTGAAGCGTCTAAACACCTCTAAAGCTGCTGCAGAAGTCCAAAGCGGCGAGGACAAACCCAGGGCAAGGGCCAACACGCCATATGGTGTATACACAATTACGGGGTCGATGCCCTCACCCTAATGTTATCTCCGACGGGTGTCAGTGCGTCAGTGCAGATCCCCAGAGGTGGCAATCCACATCAGTTGATACCACAAAAGTAGGTACACAATAACAGGGTGAAAGTGACTCAATTCATCACCCGCAATTGGCTGCTGGTTGCGACGATATCTGAAAGCATGTTTCTTATTCGACGATTTTTTTCCAAGAGCACAGATGGCCGTGAGCCTCAACTGAAAGCGCAGCGTCAAGAGAGCCAGGATTCTCGGAGTGCCAAGGAATTGCTCAGCAAGAGAGTAGCGGAGGCCAATAGCTTGGAAGAGCGAGTGGCCTTGTGGACCCGTGTTGTCAGGAAGGCCCATCAAGATGCCATTGTAGAACTATCTGACACTTCCGATAAGGCCAACGAGCGCCCACGTTCGCCTCAATTGCATCAATCTGACGAGGAACTAGTCATTGAGGCGGACTCTGAAGTTCTGAGGGACCCAGCGCGTGATTTGGCAACTAATGCCGGTACAACTACAACATTAGTAGTGTGGAATGGGGACCAATCCAGTTCAGAGTCTTCAGAAACACAACTTTCAGAGGACGAAGTGAGCAGAAGCGCTGCTTACCGGACGCATGCAGACTATTTCAATAATTCCCTAAGCACGGAGGCGTCTGAGTCCCCAATTGGACTCGAAGACAACTTTGCGTGGCACAGCGTGTCTGAGAGCCAGAGCGAAAGCGAGGCCGGAAACATCGTTTCTCTAACCAGCTCTTCAGGCTCTCAGTCCGCTGCTCTGCGAAGCCTTGAGCATGCATTTGGTCTTCCAGAGTCAGAGGAGCTCTCAGACTCAGAGTTAACAGATTCAGAAGTGTCTGACACAGAAGTGTCTGACACAGAAGTGTCTGATGCAGAAGACTCCAATGCAGAAGGCTCCAATGCAGACCCATCAGATTCAGAAGTCTCAGCTTCTGAACCGGATTCGTTTGAGTGCGACTTGGCCCAATCTCTTTGCTCTCAGTTAACAACGGTCTCGTCAACGCCATCAAGTTCCGAAACGGACACCCAAGAGTTTGAGGAGGAGTCGGACCTTGATGAAGCAAAATCCAACGAGTACGCAATTCGTTATTTGAATGCAGTGTCAGATCCTTGGGAGCCCAGTGTAAGTAATGCAGCAAGTGACGAAGAGCCAGAAGAGGAAGATGCTCGAGATTCTATGCTCGACTGGTCTAGACGTACACCTGACTCAATCACAACGCTCAAGCCCGCCAAGACTCCTAAGCACTTCCGCTTTCACAATGAAACCGGGCTCCTGATGGAACTGAGTCAGGAGGGTAGGCACAAGCGTTTCTGGCATGACGAGTTTAGCGAGGTAAAGGACGAGCAGGAGTTTGCCCAGCTCTTTGGTCTCTGCACTCAGAGGCAGAGAGCCAAAAGGAGCCGCAAATTCTAAGTTTCTATTCATTTTTAACCCGTATACTCTTAGCACCCGCTGTTTATTTCTGTTTAGTTACATTTATCTGCGCTGAGCATTCAGTTCATCGCTTTCTCGAACTTTCCAGCGTTTGGATAATGCTCTGGGGTACAGGTATATATAATCAGGTTGGGAGTCAGGCACCGCCAAAACTCCAAAGAAGGCAGATTCACCAGCGGATAAAATGCCAAGCGCAGACGAGTTTAAGACTCAAGGAAATGCAGCTTTCGCTGCGAAGGACTTCCAAAAGGCCGCAGACCTCTTTACCGAGGCAATCAACGCCTCTGAGTCCCCAAACCATGTCCTCTACTCCAATCGTTCTGGAGCTTATGCGTCGTTGAAGAACTACGAAAAGGCTTTAGAGGACGCCGAGAAAACCATTGAGATTAATCCTTCATGGGCGAAGGGGTACAACCGTAAAGGTGCCGCTCTTCACGGCCTGGGCGATCTTGCTAAGGCCGTTGATGCGTATGATGAAGCTCTCAAACTCGACCCCTCAAATGCACAGGCGAAGCAGGGAAAGCAGAGCGCTGAAGATGCAATTTCTGGAGGCTTGAACTTTGGCGACCAGTTCGGCAAAATGTTCAACGACCCTCAAGGCATGCAAAGGTTGCAGAACAATCCTCGAACCCGCGAATATCTGAAGGATCCCGCATTCGTGAAGAATTTTGAATTAATGAAGGCCAATCCGATGGCTGTATTGGGAGGCCAAATCCACGACGAGCGCCTGATGGAGGCGATGAGCGTCATGCTCGGTATCCCACGGAGCGCCGAGGGTCAAGATTCTCCCATGCCAGATGCACCTGCATCCGAGGAATCCAAACCGGCCTCGAAGCCCAAGGCTCCGGAACCTAAAGCCCCTGAGCCAGAGGCTGAGCCGGCAAGCGAAGCCAAAGTTGAAGCTGATAAAGCTAAACAGCTGGGTAACGACCTGTACAAGAAGCGACAATTCGACGAGGCTATTGCTCAGTATGAGAAAGCATGGTCGACACATCCCGATATCACTTACTTGAACAACAAAGCTGCCGCCGAGTATGAGAAGGGCGATTACGATGCTGCCATCAAGACCGGCCTTCTTGCTGTCGATGAGTCGCAGGAACTGCACTCGGACTACAAGGCTGTTGCCAAAGCCCTGAGCCGAGTTGGAAGCAGCTATTTGAAGCAGGACAAACTGAAGGAGGCTATTGAATACTTTGATCGTAGTCTGACTGAACAACGCACGCCCGATGTCCTCAACAAGTTGCGCAGCACTCAGCGTGAGCTTCGAATTAGAGAGGAGAAAGCTTATATTGACCCCGCACTGGCAGAGACTGCTCGCGATGAGGGCAATACCTTCTTCAAGGAAGGCAAGTTCCCCGAGTCGGTGAAATCGTACAGCGAATCCATCAAGCGCAATCCTGAGGATCCGCGTGGCTACGCCAACCGTGCTGCCTCATTCTTGAAGCTCATGAACTACCCCGATGTTATCCGTGACTGTGATAAGGCCCTGGAGCTAGACCCTAACTTCATTAAGGCATTCACCAGGAAAGCCACTGCATTGAATATCATGAAACAGTACAGGAAGGCCATGGATACTCTTGAGCAAGCACGAGTTGTCGACAAGGAGCACAAGCACACGAGAGAGATTGAGGACCTTTATTACAAGGCCAGCACTGCTCGTTTCGCTACTCTCCCCGGCGAGACAGAGGACCAGCGCACAGAGAGACTGTCGAAGGATCCAGAGATTGATGAAATCCGTCGTGATCCTGTGATGAACACCATCCTTCAGCAGGCAGCGACCGACCCAGCAGCTCTCCAGGACCACATGAAGAACCCAGAAGTTCGCCGCAAGATTAATCTCCTAGCCGCTGCTGGAATCATCCGCACTCGTTAGACCTAAGCAAAGTAGCTACGGCTTTATACAGCGAATCGAATGGCCTGAACTGGATAATCTCGACATGAACGGCTGATGAAACGTGTCAATGCGCTTGCTGTTCTGTTCTTTTTATTATAGTCGATTTTATTTGCTTGCTTTTTATCTGTATTTAATTGATTTAGGCCTTCTGCTCGATTCATTGATGCATTGGACCTCGCCCTGTTGTGGGGTTTGCAAGTATAAGAGATGCATCACGTGCCTACGCACAATGTCGCTCGTGCGTCATATACCTGGCCATTGAGTGAAAAAAGGCTTCTCAATCATTCATTGTGATTGTCACTTCATTTCGAAGCTTTTTATGTCTGATTGGGTTGACACGATTTACGGGCTGCCCCATATTGGGCCCCTCGGCGAAAATGCTTCCCAGACCAAGGCAACTGCCAATTTGGTGGTGCAAAGGCTATCTTACCAGCTATCGAAGGCGATATTCAATTTTAGCCCTCCCACTTTTGACCTCGACAAGGCGATTTTGAAGTGGCATTCCCAAGGCTCTCGGAACTTTGCGGGCCGCATCCCGGATGTCTACCCGTTAGAGACGCGCGTTGGTGCTTCCTTGGCACTCCTTGGTTATCTCGAGAAGACTACGAATCCGGGCCTGACAACGGTTGTTGCTGGTTCAGGAACTTTGTCGGTCATGGAACCGGTGTTGTCTCGGCATATGGAAGATTTTAAACAGTCGAAAGTTGTTTTTCAAACTGCTGCTGCGGACTATGATGTTGCCAAGGAAATGCTTGTATCTGACCCAGCTCCAGTTGGCCGTGTTGCGCGAAGCCTTGATTTGCCAATGATTTCTTCGTCTCTAGCTCTCGAGAACGATGCCTTCAACTCTTCAGTTTTGGCTAGTATCATTGGTCTTAACATTTCTCCTGTAATTCATGTTTATGATGGAATCCGTGGGTCTCGCCAGGCCTTCACAGACGCTTCCACCTCGAAACTGCCTTCAGAACTCCCGGTGGCATCTGGGTTGTTGGACGCGTTCAAGGTCACAAACCAGCTGCTCAAAACCAATTTGGCACCTTTCGAATATTACGGCCCTGCTGAGTCCTCCACTGTTTACATCAGTATGGGGCTCCCGAGCGTTCTTAGCCAGGCGAACAAAGAGTCAGTCGGGGCTCTTAATGTTCGTCTGTACTCCCCGTTCTTGGTAGATGAATTCCTTAAGACTTTACCGGTTTCGGCTCGGAAGCTCATTGTGGTCGGTGAGTCGGCTGATCTCTACAAAGATGTCAGTGCCGCCATCCGTCTTCACTATGGATTCAAGGGTGGCCCAACCGTCAGGAGCGTGCTGCTTGCTAATTTCGAAAACTCTGTTGAGCTCACGGAACAGGGCTTCACAGCTAAAGTCTGGGACTCAGATAAGGCTAGTACTGCTGCTGTTGCTGGAAAGCTGACAGCACTTCTGCCTGAAGGAAACTGCTTCACAAGATTCGACAACTACATTGCCGGCGGCATTGTGTCATCGGATATCCGCCTCAAGTTCCAAAATAACTTCTGGGATCTTGTAGAGGCCGATGTCGCTCTGGTCAACTATTCTAACATTCTGAAATCCGTTGATGTGACTGCCAGTGTCAAGTCTAAGGGAAAGCTCGTCATTGCTGCGGCGTCGGATGAGGAGGTCAATAAGCTTGTTCCCGGGCAATTGAAGCTGAACGCAATGGCTAAAGGTCTCGAAATTTACCGCGTTGACTACTCCCAGATCAGCAGTGGAGGTTCCGAAGGTAGGACTATGATTCTCGCTGGTCAGGCCGTTCTGTGGCTTTTGTCTGGCGCCGATGTGGATTCCACCACTTCCTTCGTTGTCCATGCAAATAGTTGGGACACCGAGCTTGTGGCTGCTACTGTCAACAAGATTGCCACCACGCTGCAAGAGGGGGCTCTTTCAAAGGTCGCGGAAGAAACTTTGAAGGAGTGGACAAAGGTTGAGCTCACGGACAAGGAGAAAGATGCCTCCTACGCCATTAGGGCCTTCGCCACAAGCTTTGTTGGTGCTGCCTTGAGTGCCTCCGCTGCAGAAGAAGATAGCGCGACGCCGGGCGAGTTTGTTGATGTTACTAGCAGCCTTGGATTGAAAAAGCGCCTAATCTTTCCCGAGGCTTTCTCGCAAACCACTCAACTTCGTCCGGATTTCTCTAGCCGTACTTTCGTGTCAAAAGTCAAAATCAATGAAAGAGTCACACCGGCTAACTATGATCGCCACATCTTCCACTTAGAGCTTGATATCACTGGCACTGGATTGAAGTATGCTATTGGTGAGGCTCTGGGCGTTCATGCTCCAAATAATGCTGAGAATGTCTCTGAGTTTCTTGAGTGGTATGGAGTTGACCCGAAGGATACTTTTGGCGTTCCACTGTCGACTGCCGACGGGGACTCTCACGCTTACCGCACAGCCTATCAAATTTCACGAGATCATTTGGACATCTTTGGCAAGGTGCCGAAACGCTTCTACGGGGCGCTTGCACAGTATGCGACAGATGAGAAACAGAAAGCCCATTTGGAGCAGCTGTCGGGTTCAGAGGGAGCGGAAGAGTTGAAGAAACGTTCTGAGGTTGAATTCGAGAATTATGTGGATGTATTGAAAGAATTCAACTCGGCCAAACCCTCTTTTGCTGAATTAATTGATCTCATTGCACCTCTCAAGAGACGTGAGTACTCGATTGCTTCTTCGCAAAAGGTGCATCCCAACGAGGTGCATCTCCTCATTGTTGTGGTCGATTGGGTGGACAAAAATGGCGAGAAGCGTTATGGGCAGTGTTCCAAATTCCTTGCAGATCTGAAAAAGGGATCTGAGGTTGTCGTTAGCGTGAAGCCATCAGTTATGAAGTTGCCCAAGGACCCAGCTACCCCAGTTATCATGGCTGGACTTGGTACTGGACTTGCTCCGTTCAAAGCGTTTTTGGAAGAGAAGATGTGGCAGCGTGATCAGGGTCACAAAATCGGGCCAATTTTCTTGTTCCTTGGGTCGCGCCACAAACGCCAGGAGTACCTCTATGGTGAGCTTTTCGAGGCATACAAGGCTGCGGGTGTCCTCACCCATATCGGCGCTGCGTTCAGTCGAGACCAGGCGGACAAAATTTACATCCAACACCGCATCAATCAGGCAAAGAACGAGCTCACTGAAGCGTTTGTGCACCAGAATGGAAACTTCTACTTGTGCGGTCCCACTTGGCCGGTTCCCGATATCTCGGCTGCTTTGACAGACATTGTTTTGGCTGGTGCAGCGCAGAAAGGTGAATCCGTCCGTGAAGCCACCCTCATTGAGGATCTCAAGGAGAAGGAGAGGTATATCCTCGAGGTCTACTGAATAAAACTTTATTAAAATACGAATACTTAAATTTTTCTTCAAATTTCAACTGTTTTTATCTCAAAATACCTTAGCAACGCGCCCACATCTCTCACCTGGAAAGTCGATCAACTGCGTAATTATTATTAATATCATCGCGTCGAGGCAATGCTGCATCGAAGATCCACCTCACCATATTGGAAGAGGGCACTTACAGGGGAGTAATCAACGGAAACAGAGACTCGAGCAGCAGCTTAAACTATATGGTAGCCCAGAAAGTGTTCAGAAAAGAGTCCAAGCGATGGGTGGCCCCCAAAACTTCTTACGACGGAGATGATTGGGGCAACGACGAATTCGAAGAGGAAGACGCGAATGAAGACCTTGAGAGACAAGACTCATCAACTCAAGAGGACGACGCTGGAAATGATTTAGAATCTAGCGCTCGGAAGCCCGAGAAGCTTTCTAAGTTGGCAACTACCAACCTAACGAGCGTTTCAGAAGAAGGAGGCCTTGCAACTCCTCAGAATCAGGTAAATCCTAGAGAACGAGAATCTGCTACGACAAAGCCAGATGTGTCAGAGGTAATTGAGTCAAAAGGAGTCGAAAAAGAAGGCCCTGAAGGCGGGTCTTCTCCTGTCGAAAGCATCAAACCTTCGAAGAATCCATCAACTGAGAACATCTCGCCAGGAACCCACCCAAGCCCTTCGGTAAAGGCCGAAGAATCTTCGAATGCACCACAACGTGGAGACACACCCGAGCAAGGTGATCAGGACGATGAAAGCAGCATTCAAGACATCTATGGATTCTACGAAAACAGATACTCCTCACATCCTTACAGCGCTATGCTCAACGAGCCGCAAGGACACGGAGCCAGTAATGAATTTTCTGACTCCACCGCATCTCTCTCAACTGGTATCTACAGCGTGGATTCTGGGGCTCAAGACAATCACCGCTCAGAGCGTAGAGGATCCAATGAGTACCAGACCGAGCTCGACAAAGTGCCCGAGAGTCCTCGCGAGACCGAGCAGAATACGACTGGTGACTCTGACGAGCTGCACAACGAAATCGCCCACTTGCATATCCGCAAGGGTCACTCAAGAGACAGCTCTCGCGCCACTACTACTTCTTCATCGACGCAGCGGGACCTCAGCATAACCAATGATGATAGGCCAGGAAGCCAAGTCGTGGACTCAGACATTGCTGAGTTATATCAGGGCTCCTCTGAATTCCTGAATCGACCAATCTCCACTTACAACCCGGAATACCCGCATGATTTTAGCGACCAGAGCATAAAAGATATTTTGACTCCACGACTAGAGCAGAACGAGTTCGAGGTTCCTGAGAGCAGGGACAACGCAAATTTGCCCAGCTTTTCGGTCACATCAGCCAGCCCAAATGCTGATCGTTCGAGCGATCTCGAGACCCCAGTAGCGGCACCAGAGGACGAACCCAGCGTTGCCGCTTCAACCTCTTCAATCCCGAAAGATTACACTCTCGACCACGAATATGTCGACAAGCAAAGCGGTTCTGAAGGGTCTTCATCTTCAGATGATCAACTAGATCGAGATGATAGCAGCGATGAAGAAGTTGCGTCGCTTGCAGAGAAACCTGCTAAAGCCGCCAATACATCGAGCAAGTCTTTGGAGACTCCAGCTGTTCCACCAGAGGACAAGCCGGCATCAGAGCATTTCCTCTTGCCGAGTGAGAGAAGCAGGCTACAGGGGAACAACAACACTACAATCTTCTCGACCACGTTAGATGACGAGATAACAGATACCCGGAGCAAGTCCAGCCACCAGCATAACAGCTCTGCGTCGTCTAATGCTACAGGGGTTACGAGCTCTTCGATTCCCGCTGACATTGCTGAGAATGAAACCAGATCTCTTGATCGCAACGAGGCCGAGAATACTGCCCAGATTAGCTCGGCCTCACTGGCCTCAGAATACGTACCTGATTACGGGCTAGAGCCAAAGGAGCCTCGTAAGGAGCAAGAGAGTCTCAATGGCTCGACGAGGGCCCCACAATCGATAGCCTCCAAGGTGAAGCGCCCCCCTCAGGTGGATTTCTCATCGCTTCTAAATAAATCTGGCACTTCTAGTGAGACACGGTGCGACCAAATGAGAATTCTAAGAGCACGAGAAGCTGAATATTCTTCAGGCCTCGAGACTTGGTTGATGGCTACTCTGGAACAGGCAGACAAGAGCATGAAAATCTTCGTAAATGGTGTTCCACCAGCCGCTGCTGAGGGTAGCACCGCCTTAGATCTGCCCACGACAGCCAAAGTGTCTAATGTTATGCATTCATCCGCGACAAACACCAAAGAGAAGCTTGGCAAGGTGAGCGAGAAGTCTAAGAGCTTCTTCGCGAAGGTAATACGCTAAATCAATATTTATAAAATTTATGTGCATCTGAATTTACTTGCATCCGAGCTTACTTGCATCCGAGTGAGAGAGGTCAAATAAGCTGCGATTCTATGACAATTCGAACTTACATGCTCGGGGGGCTGGCGCTACACGTCTGGTATGCATGCACCCTGTGAGGGGCAGTCGAAAAAAGCGATCTTCTGAGTAAGCGACTGCATCTTCTCCTCAATGCGCCCGAAACGCAAATGAGATCACGAGACCTGTCTACCTTGCAGACATGTCTTGATCGGGATGCGTCTCCATTACTTCATGCTCACGTGCCTGAATGATCTCATATATATATTTCTTTATTGGGAGCATAAAACTGTGCCGATCACACCTTGAACAGGTTCTGACATAAGGAGGAGCAGCAGCGGTAGTATTTCAACCGCGGAAAGGTTGTTCCATAATGTCAGATTTTCTTGCGGATCGAGTCAAAACATTGTTGCTAGAGTGGAGGGAGGCTAAGGCGAATCAATTAGGCTTGACCCCCGATAACGAGCTATATTGCGCAAGAAACTCGATTATATTGCATGATATTTACATCGATGCCATAGCCTCCAATGCATCCAATATCCACTCCGTCAACGATCTCCATAGATACGCTTACTACTGGAAATGGATTGACCAATATGGCCAGGACTTGTTTGCTACCATTCGCGAGTACCTGGACAGGCCCAAGCGCTGCTTGAGCTCAGAAGAGGCAGACTCGCGTGAGGGTTTCCAATACTGTCCCAAAAGGGTTCGTACTGTACTTTAAAGGTAACAGCAACAACCTTCTGATTTATTGTTTTAATGTATACCTAATGATTCGATTTTTTAAAAATGAAGATACGCGTTTTGCTGAATAGTCGATGATTGAGTTTGCTGTGTGGTTTGATGACACCAGGGGAGCTGCGTAGCACTGCTCACGAGAACAAAGTATTTATGACAAGAAATTGTATACCTGAGCTAATCGAAGAAAAAACATAGTGCTATATAGGGTGTTTAGCGTGACTGACAAACCAGCGTTTATGAGACCTGCAGTCCACGCTGAGAACAAAACTCACCCTCGAAATTGACAGGTCAAATATTGATTTCTGATTCTTGGACAAAATGGGTTAGTGGCAGCAGGGATCGCAGCATGCTGGCTCAGCGCAGGGATCCTCGCAGTGACTCTCGCCAGAGTCGCAGCACCCGCACCACTTAGAGGGGCAGAAGCAGCAAAGCCCATTGGAGCACTCTGGCTCAGCGCAGGGATCGCAAGGTTCGTAGCATGGATCGCATGGCTGACAAGGCTGGCAGCACGGGTCACAGGGGTCGCAGCACTCTTGAGACTCCTTGCAGCAGCCTTGACCGGAGCACCAGTTGCTTGGGCAGTAGGTGCTGGGGCATAGCCACTTGGTGCAGCAGGATCCGCAGTCGCCGCCGAAGCCGCCGCAGCAAAGACTGCTGGGGCAGAGCCACTTAGAGCAGCAGGAAGAGCTGCCAGAATCGCAGCAGCAATCAGAGCTAGGGCAAAGGCAATCCAGGCAGCAGGAGGAGCTGCCAGAGTCGCAGCATGGATCACAAGGATCACAGCATGGATCGCAGGGATCACAGCATGGGTCACAAGGCTCGCAGCACGGCTCGCATGGATCGCAGCTTGGCTCGCAAGGCTCATAGCATGGTTCGCAAGGTGGAGGGCATGGAATTTCACAAGGAGAGACACATGGCACTTCGCACAGAGGAGGGCACTCAGGCGAGGCATGATGACCATAGCCACCGTGCTTCTTTTCACGAGAACCATGGCAGCCAAAGCAGAAGTTGATCTTGGGATCCACAGCGCCAGTATCACGCTTGGAAATTGAGCCAATCTTAGCAACTTCATTGGCAGCAAGGGGTTTGTTAGCGATCTCGAGCATGGCATCTCTGGCCTCGGTGTCGAGTAATTTCTGCTTGGCGTCGCCACCAACCCAAAGGCTGCCATCGGTTCCAACGAAGATGAGGGGAGTAAGACCACTAGGTGCGTGGGTGGCCCCAGTCTCCATGGAGATAGGGGCGGCAAGAACCGTAGAGAGAGCGGCAAGAATAGAAATCTGCATTGACAAAAACAAAACTGGCTAAAACGTTTGAGAAAATATTCGAATGAACCTAGTCTTATATAGAGATCTGATTTGAATGCTAATATTAGCCTGGTGTCTTCCTCTGGCAGCCAAGACGGCAGGAACTGATGACCTCGTGCAACAACTTGCAGCTGATACCGCCAATCTGGCTTCTCGTGAGGTCTGTCCTGCCTACCAGAGCATTTTTGCCTACGTAGCACAACTTAAACTTGAGGAGATGACCATGCTTCCTGTTGAGGACCATTTACCCACATGCGGACCAGATCAACCTAATTGAGGTATATGGGCTAGGGGTAGGACGCAGCCAGGTCAAGGGTACGTCAACTCTGCTGAATTCAGTAGGACGCCCAAGCTGAGAAACATCAAAGCCACAAGCCACAAACCACAAAATTCTCGGGAGCTCCGGAACGAAGACTCAAAAAACCCACCACAGTGTTTAATCTGTCGAAAGCCTAACCAGCAGATAGAATGTCTACCACGAGTAGCTTTAAAGTGGAGCATTACATGTTTTGTCACCCTGACCATGTAGTACTAAGAAAAGGTCAAAGTAGATTGCTCAATTGGAAGCATTTGATGCCAACTGCCGAGCTGCGTCTGTCCATAAAACATAGCACACTAGAGCACCAATTACAGTCCTTGCATCTGTCCGAAGGTGTACACATTCTTGAAAGATTAAGTCCCTTTCGTAAGTACGCTACAAGGTCAATGACGGTCATTGTAATGGGGAACTGGATTTCTTTCCGATGGGTAACACGCAAAGGCATAACTCAATTTCAGTGCGAGCTCCTGTCATCCAAAATTGTTGAGCAATTAGCCTCTCACATCAGTAAAAGTGGAATTCGAGTCATCCAGAAGGATGCTGAGAAAGTTGAGTTCAAGATGATGCCAGACGTTTCTCTTCTAGAGTTAAACACACAAGAGACTCAAGTGTCATCAGAAGAAGTCAAACCGAGCAAGGAACTTTTTCTTGCCCAGCGAGAAGATACCAGGGGACGCGGGGCTCGAAATTCGCAGGAGCCAACTCAAGTAGAACCCGAGGCCATGAAGTCTCATCAGTTGAGTGAGAGAGACCGGCATATCTCAGATTCTGGAAACCGCTCTGTTTACTCCTTCATCAGTGGCCCTGGAAGGTCAATCAGAAACTCAGATTACATCTCGATAATTGGGCAAGCGTCGCGAGTGAGCACGAAAATGCGTAAGAAAACAAGTGAGCTCTGTAACATTGACATCGAAAAACTGATACTGAGCGGAAAGTCTTTGAACCTCGCCGTGATAACATATTCATTCGCCTCATCCTCGCCCCGGCCTTTGACGTGGAGACACATGGGGCTTGTATCTAATGTTTGCCTCAGCTTGGTACCCTGGGATCAACATAACCAGCCCGTTATCCTGCTAAGTCGCGGCACCGAGGTAATAGAGTCGTTCGTGCCAAACCATGCGCAATTGCGAGCTTTCTTTACGAATGACATACTTGCTTTAGAGCAGCTAAATGGAGACCCCCGAGCTCACAGATATTTTCAGATGCACATGAAACAAGCCAACATAGCGGTGACATGCGAATGGCTGAGCTATTATGACATCCAGCCAGAGGATCCTCTCTATACAACTCCATTCACTGAGGCAACTACAATGCGTCCGCTTTCAGATCGCAACACCTTGGGCAGTGAGACAAGCTTTGGCACCCGGCAGTCCCAGTTCTGGGCTCGGAGACTCCAGCCAAGAGGTGATGGGCCACCACAACCAGTATAATGTAGAAACCTGTGAGGAGTTTTGCTCATGAATCAAAACCATTTCGCTAACAACAGCCTACTGTTGTTTCCTGGATGTGGGCTGGCGCCTAGGCTCGAATGCTGCAGAGGAAATCTGAAGAGAGCCGACGGAATTGAAGGCCACCGTGAAAACGAACACGAGGAGCCCGGAAACAATCAAGCCCATGAAAATTGCGGGCGAGAAGAATTGATAGTTTCGGAATAGGGAGTCATAGGGAACTTGCTCGGCCTCGGAAGCAGTTGAAGGTTGATTGCTCATAATTGAGGGCCGCTCAGGATCACGACTTTGTTGACGAGGGGTAGTTTGGTACACAAGAAGAAAGTTGCCACTAGGCAAATGGCCGACTATCTTTCGCATAGATTCATCGACGTCAGCTAATTCTGAGTGAGCTGCATACTCCGCGGTAATCAGCCTTCGCTTCTCTTCAGTGAAAGGTGCAATGGGGGTTGTGCTTGACGTATCTGCAACAATCATCTCAGCTTCACAAGTCTCCTTCACATATTCAAGCGCCTTAACGCTAGCCTCTTGAACAACCTGGTCATGTGGAAGAGACGGAAAAGGGAGAGAGAAGCGCGCCTTTTCTACAGCATGCATCAGGAACGGCATGTTCTTCTTGTTGACATCACCATCGGTGACATTGAAGTGCGTCACGAAAACATATGTGTCGTATCTGCATTCATTCACAGCACCTGAAAGATAATCCTCAAATCCAAACATAGTCATGAGCGCATCATTTGGATTGGATGACTTGACGTCTTGCGTGTTAGATATGATGATCACTGGAGATGTGTCGATCAAGGAATGAGCTGAAGTCACAAACAGCGCAAGAGCGAGCAAAACATGAGAAAAGCACATCATCTCACTGATCAATGTAGCCTTTTCGAGGGCTGCTTCAATTCGGCTACGACGCTTGGCTTAGCAGACGTCGCTCAATCTACCTGCAATGTACGGGTGACCCCCCCCCCCCCGGCTGGAGATGTGGATACAACATACCGCCAACATCAAGTGCCAAATGTGAGCAACAAAAGTAAGGGGCCTCAGTAGTAAAGTATCAAGGTAGAAAAGTCATTAAGTCAAGTAGCATATTTTACTTATACAGAGCAGAAGAGAAGAGCTCTTCTTATTGTGCGTCGTTCTCGTCCTGTTTGCTCTCCGACGTGTCGACCTCGTCGACGATAGAGCTAGCGATTTTCCAAATACCAACAATAGAGTCCTCGGATACAGAGCAGAGCGTCCACGGTAGAGTTGGGTGCCACTCGATGTCTGAGATTGCTCCAAGGTGCCCACCATGGATAAAAATGAGTTCCGGGGGGCCTTCCTCCTCCTCCGCGGCGGTCTGAGACTGCCCGTGCAAGCTGAGATCCCAGACTTTAACCTGAGCATCCGAGCCACCTGTTGCAAGGACGGATTCCTCGAGCGGCGACCATTTCAGAGAGTTGACAGGACCGGCATCAGCGTGCAAGCCGACCAAGCTGGCGCTGCTCATTCTCACATCCCAGATAGAAACGGCACCATCTGTACTTCCCGTGGCCAAAAGCATCTCGTTCAGTGGTGAATAATTCAGTGCAGTGAGTCCTGTGGCATGTGCGTCTGTGATTATTCGGGTTGGCTTGATGAGAGGTGCTCTGAGATCCCAGAATTGGATCACCCTGCCATCACCTGCGGTAGCTAGTTCGTTTTGGTTTGCAGGAGCAAATTGAATGCTGTAGAGTGGTTGTGGAGTGCTTTCGCTGTTGCCTACGGAGTTATCGCCAGCAAAGACCTGCGACGGCGCTGATGGGTTCTCGAGGTCCCACAGAGCAGCTGATCCATCGATACCAACCGTTGCGAGTTGGGACTCCTTATGTGGGTTCCAAGAGAGGTCGAAAACATCGCCAGAGTGGTGGGCAAGATCAGCCTCGAGGGACTTGTTGTTGAACACTTTTACGAATCCGTTCTTGCCGCAGCACGCGATTCTATTGGGGTTAAGAGGTGAGTATCTCGCATAGAAAGGAAACTGGTTAGCCTCCAGAGGGAGAGGGGTGCCTGATGTTACGATTTCAAGGCCTTCGTGGGAGTGGCAGAAGTGGCTGACCTCTTCAGGATTCGCGCCCGGTATTGGAATGTCACACTTGGCTGTGAACACAGAATTTGAACCACCGAGGATTTCTGACGAGGTAAGAAGTAATGAGTATGACTCGAAAGCTGTGCTGTTCGTAGGTGTCGTCCAGGGCTCAGTGGCAGGAAACCACTGTACGCTCGCTGAGGGACTGACCATGGCCTTAGTGATACATATGTCGTAGAGAAATGGCGACTGCTTCTTCCAGATTTTGTACTCCTCGTTGCGTATCTTCTCGAGCTCGTCTGGCCTGGCAGGCTGTGAGTTAGTGGGGCTGCTATCTTCCGTAGACATTGGCTGTGTCCTGGCTATCCGGTATTCGCCCAAGGGTCCAAACCTGCTTTACAGGTCACTCGTAGTGCAATCGTCAAGCAGTCAGTTTCTGCAAGCGCGTCAAGATCGCAATACCCAAAATATGGAGTTCAAGGTGAACCTGCCGCTCGCAACGACTGCTGAATTTGAGGAGACTCACGTGACCGATATCAAGGGGAGCTCTGGCCGAGATGAAGCTAGGGAGTTTACGGAGTATTGGCGAAGTAAAAGTGAGAATAAAGTAGAGGGCTTCAGTCGATTTCAACTTTTCGGAATATATAATATATTATATGCAAAGAGCATAGTCATATAACCCATGACACAGGCTTGATGAGACTCACGAACGACAAGCTTAGTCTCCACCACGCTTGCGGTTGGCAAGACGACGGCCAGTACCGAAGATTTTCTTGCCACGGTTCTTCTTCTGGGCACGCTGCTGTTTGGAGACCTTGTCGACCTTCTCGGCGAGGCCGGCACGCACGAGGCGGTAGCGGGGCTCGAACTTCTTCATGGAGGCAGGGCTATCGTAGATGAGGCCGAATCCGGTGCTCTTGCTGCCACCGAACTGAGTGCAGAAGCCGAACACGGAGACGGCATCCTTATCGGAGTTGTAGTGCTTGGCGAGACGCTCACGGAGCTCGTCCTTAGAGACGTTGGGACGGGTGGGATGAAGGACGTCAATGACGAACTGGGAGCGCGAGAGGAGCGGGTTGCGCTGGAACTTACGGATGCGCAAAGTCACGGCGTCGGACGACATTTTCCAGTGTGATACGATCTACCTCGAATCCAGATTTTCAGTCTACTGTGAAATGGACGGGGACCCTGCCCAGCCGAGCAGGGCTCACGGGACTGCGTCCGCCTTCTGAAAACCTTTCGCGACTCACAGCTAAGCCCTAACTCTCCGCCTTGATTGTTTACTCATTACCTAATGAATTGAGCCCTATATGGTCACGGGGCTCCTGACGGAACCCTCTCTAGGGTTAAGTCGATCAGTTCTGCGGGTGTTATGCACGACCCGATTTCTCCCAAGTTTTCTCCATAACTCCCTGGAATTCGCCCAAAACCAGCAATCATAGATGCCCTCTGACGTGCATACACGTCACATGCGGAATATAGCCTCGCCAATTATGTAGCTGAGAAAACACGCACCTTTCTCGTATTGGTTCTTGTAAACAACAACTTAAAAGCATTCTCGAGGGGTTTTCTCGTTTGCTGCCATTGGAAGTCTAAAAATACATTGCTCGGTCTCATTGAGCTCAGTCGCCGGCTGTTGCTAGGCATCGCAGGGTTTAGTGACTTGCAGCCATTGGCGTGCAAAACAGATCTTCTCCATATTCTGCGAACCCTACCCAGATCCAGTAACTGTACATGCTTGCCACTAAGTCAATCACAATTCAGACATCTTGAGCCATAGCCAATAAAGCATTTGTCTAATGAGCGAAGCGAACGTGAAGAAGACCTCGAAACACGCTAAGAGGGCGTCAAAGCAAGCTGAGAAGGATCTCGATAACGCCGCGCAGGAGGTTCATGCCAAAGCTGAGGAGGCCGTAGATGCTGCCGCGGATTCCACTAAGGAAGCTGTAGACTCAGCAAAGGAGAACGCTTCCAACTTAGCGGAGACGCTTGGAGCCAAGGCCGAGCATCTGGTTGCGGAGGCTAAGGCTGAGCTTGAGAAAATCAGCGAGATTGCCAAAGAATCCAACGAGCGTTACTCTAGCAAGGCTCTGGAGGGACTTAGAGACCCTGCTGTTTCCACAACAGTTCTTTTCACCGCAGTCACTTCCTCTGCAGCATTCACCTATCTCAGCCAACAGCACAAGCAAGGAAAGCTTAATGCCATCGTTGCAGTCGGTGTTGCAGTTGGCGTTACCGCTTTGAGCGTTGCCGAGTATTTTTCAGTTAAAGCCTACTTCAAAAGAAACAATGGCTCTTCTTAATTATTCTAAATCATTTTTAAGTTTGGAACTCGCTCGACAGAGGGGCGACAATTCTAGCCACTTGAAGTTCTTATCTTCGCTTTAAACGTCACAGTCCTACCTTAAAAGTTTCGAGCCATTGACGTTTTCTGCTTTTTCCATTGTCTTACAATCTGACCACAATTCAACCTGAATTCCACCAATCTACAAGGTAAGCTTTGAGCACAATCTAGTCATAGCGTAGGGTAGGGCTGATAGGGGGGCTGATAGGGGTAAAGCTCTCAACATCAGGGGATCTGGACATTACTGCATTCTGCGACCAAAGGCCCGTGGAATGAAACATCTCCCATTAGAACGTTTGGACCACTTCAAGGCACGAGCACTTACTTTAGTATCGTTGTGATCAGTTTGATCCAGTGATCTTCACAATGTGAGACACACCCCAAACCTCGGTTTCTCCTACACGGCATTTTATCCACACAGGGCGATACCCTACATATGACCATGCACGTCTCTGATTTCTGCTAAAAGTCGAATGAAATGAGCAAAAAATCAATGCTATATAGAGAAGCGTGGAAATGATCTGATGAGCGATACAATGAGTTGCACACGCTTGTTTGCGAGAATGAAAAGTAGGGATTAGTTTAGTTTTTCCATGCTGATCTTGGATAAGCTTTGCCATGCAGTGAGAATAATAGTGCGCATCCTGCTCTTGCACCTTTTCGATGCATGCATTATGCATCGGAATGGTAGTTCATTGATTGAAATTAGCCGAATTTTTGGGCCAAATTGTATTCATTACTGCAGAAATGACGCTGAACAAGTCTCTTAGCCCACGCAACAGATGCCAATAAATCGAATTACTCCAGGATGAGGATTGAGCTTCCTGTGAGAGATACCTAGTACGGCATACACATGAAACAGGGTACTGGTTTGTTGGACGTGACACATAACGCGCAACAGAGATAAGCACTAGATTCTTCTTTAGCAGCTGCTTATCCACAAATTCTTCGATTCTTCCACTAAAATTAGGCGGGAGAGAAACCTCTGCACCCAGGTTCGTGGGATTTCTTTTAAATAAACTCTTGCGACGTTTTCAACTCAAACCTCGTACCTAACGGTAATCCTGCAAGTGAAACGTCGCAGCGAGACCATCCTCAGCTGCTGGTCGACTGTGTTGCAAGCGCACCTTTAAGTTTGAACGGCGGCGTATTTGGAACAGGAACTGTGAGCATAAGTAGAGACCGTTTCAAGCTCGATCTTCCTATTCTGAATTCAATTGAAACTTGCAATCTTTCACTTCACAAAGGGTCTGCCTCCTTGACCAAGATAAAGAGATTCTCTGTTGGACACTTGCGATTGCACCCTTTGACTTTATAGACAGTGCTCTGCGGGCTTGACTTCTGCAACCACTCTAGCCTTCTGAAGTGAGATGCAATAGCTTTGAAAACCCACTTCAGCCTTTGACTTCAATTCCAAGAATACGAGACATAGCTGCTGTTACGCGCTAAAGATTGCTTGAGAAGAGAGCTAATCAAAAGAATCTCTCATATCGGCCGTCACGACTCAAAAAAATGAGCAATGGAGTCGGGCCCTCGAAGGCAATTAGAAGCTTGAACGAAAGCTCAAGTGGAGAACAGCAGGACGGAGGCCCCAGCCTTACAAACTCCATCACTCATGATGCGAATTCTTTGTACAAGATGAATTCTGCGCCTAGCAATATTGAATGTGTCGAGGTACTCGAAAGCACTGAGATGACATTGAGCAGAGAACGTGGCGAGGATTCGAACGATGAAGATCCCACTGAAGAAGAAGACGAAGATGACGCCGAGAAGGATGAAGATTATAGGGAAGAAAATCAAGAAAGGGACGGAGCTGGCAATAAAAGCGAGATCGGCTTTGCCACATTTTGTAGGCCAGGTCAAATCCACCCGCTCCCTGCGATTAATCCTCCATCAGTTGATGAGCAGAACAGGACGGAAAACCTTTTTAGACCCCACATGCCTTCCATGAATATGCCCCCAAACTATAACATCTCATCTTTCCAGGCTATCAAAACGGCGCAACAAAATCAGATCAGCTCTAGCCGTCACCGCATGAGGCAATTGGTCCAACAGACCCCCACAAAATTGGTTGATATTTACTCACAAGCTTCGGCGGACGCTGCTAGATGTCAGGCAGCGGAGCCACACGTTTATAGCGCTGACGCCTGCTTTCATGCGCCGAAACCTGGCACCATTCCTGTTATGTTGCCGTCACAGCCATACGAGCGAACTATGCATACAAGAAAAAGAAAAATTAACCAGACCGGAGACCCAAAGAAGGAGACGCGAGCAGTGAGTCTCTCGAGTTCTGTGTCAGATTTAAAAAATGGTGGGGAAGCGGCTGCGACGTACAGTGCCCCAAGACCACAGGGTGCCACGAGTAATCCCTTAGTAGCGGCCGATTTCCAATATCAAGAGAACCAGCCACAAAAAGTGAGAAACCATGTCCCAAATTTGGAGTTTCACCAAATCAGAGCTACAGAGCCGAACTTCTGGTCATTTCAGCATATTGAGAATCACTCCACTCACTGGGAAAATAGATTCTCTGGCTCAAGGCGTCATTCGCCTGACTCTTCGCCAACCTATTGGCCTCCACAACGCTCCGGAGAGATCCAGCCTGGTTTGCCAATGCTCTCTGAGGTACATGAGAACTCTCAACCGATAGTTGTGCATCCGGGCAGTATAAGCCAAATCCAGGCCCTACTAATGATCCAAGGCGACTTGAGCGAGGTCAAGAAGAACTGGACTGAGAACGAGACCAAAATTGGGCGGCGGCTTGTAAGATTCGAGAGGAGGCAGTCTGGCATCATGATAAAGCTCTACTTCACCCCAATCAGCCAAAAAGAGTACCACAGAGATATGTGCGCGATCTCGTGCATATGGAGAAAGGATACTCAAGAGTACCTAGTCACTTCAGTAGACTGTATACTACTACTGGAGCTGATTATCTGTCAGAAGTTCAGCACGGAGGAGAAGAACCGAATAAGGAGGAACCTGGAGGTTTGCAAACCAACCACTATTTCTAAAAGGGATCCCGCACTGGAGTATTTCTTCAAAAAAATCATGAGTTTCCCACCTCCTCGTCCTCGTAACATCGAAAAAGACATCAAGGTTTTTCTTTGGGATAACTTGGCTGGAGCTTTGAGCAAGATTGTCTCGAGATATTCTGCGCCCTATGTCTAGCTCAAAGACGACCGACAGACCGACATTTAGCTTTTGAGCCTGTGAGACAGTTACACAACTGCTAATGCCAAGCTCCTTGCGCAAAAATTGCAGCCAACACTGGCTGACACCCCCCAAAAAGGGACATCATATCAGGAGTATATCACAGGTGCGTTCTTCCCAACTAAAATCTAATATAATAAACAATTTCTCATTACATTACAGCTACGTTCTTTAGACACGCATTGAGTGGTCCTATTGCGATAATTTTCTGCGAAGTGTCTCATGCAGCTAATTCATACGGATATAAGCTGCACATTATTCATTGAGATAATGCAGCGACATTATACAGATGAAACCGCTCTTTTATGCAGTCAATACGGCTAATTGAACAGATAAGTTACAGGCACTTCAGTTTAATACAGCTATTTTGTACAGCTATTATAGCTGTTTAATACAGCCATATTATTCAATTGAACTGTACAGCCACATTATTCAGCTAGCTCATTAACGCTCAGTGAGACAAATCCGATCTCGGCTCCGAAACCCTAGACTCAGTGACGCGCTCCCAAGTTTTTTTTAAGTGCCGACTGTCGGTATCCAGCCCCATTAATTCGGAAGCCGGTGTTCGTTAGCTGGGCATGGCGGATTAGCACATCCCATCAGAACTTTGAAATATTTACCTGCCGAACCTCGTTATTATTACGTATATCTACTATATTCTCAGGGAATACGGCGTTCCCATTGGACAGTGGCCGCTCCGGTTACCCTCTATGCACGTCATGATCAGGCACAGCGGCCGAAGGGGAGGGTCTAACCCGCGTGAGAGCGTGCAGTCGGCCAATAAACAGCTAGTTATTTGGTGATTACATATTCGCATATGGAGAAATAGTGAATTTGTATTAGGGTTAATTTCGGAGACCAATTTTATAACGAGAAGACTCGCTCTTTCAGACCCCACACATTCGAAATCATGCTGAGGGTCAACACATCAAGCGCTGCGCGCAGCATGCGTCGTGCGTACTCTTCAGTCACTCGAGACTCCAAGGTCAACCAGAATATCTGGGAAGATCACACCTTCATCAACTACGCTAAGAATGTGGAGAACATCAAGATCGTGCGCGACACCCTGAAGCGCCCTCTCACGTACGGTGAGAAGGTTCTTTACTCGCATCTTGTTGACCCCACCTTCAAAGTCGAGCGTGGTGTGAGCTACCTTAAGCTCCGCCCTGACCGTGTTGCCTGCCAGGATGCCACGGCCCAGATGTGTCTGCTTCAGCTCGACCAGTTTGCTGCTGTTAATGGCGCCAAGAACTTCCAGACCCTCACGCCAGCTACTGTACACTGCGATCACCTTATCCAGGCTCGCAACGGCAGCAAGGAGGATACCCAGCGTGCTATCGACATCAACCGCGAGGTCTACGACTTCCTCCGCAGCACGTGCGCCAAGTACAACATTGGTTTCTGGGGCCCTGGCTCGGGAATTATCCACCAGATTGTGCTGGAGAACTACGCTTTCCCTGGTGCCCTTCTCATTGGCACAGACTCGCATACCCCGAACGCCGGTGGTCTTGGCCAGCTCGCCATCGGAGTCGGAGGTGCCGACGCTGTTGACGCCCTCACTGGGCAACCCTGGGAGCTGAAGGCCCCTAAGTACATTGGTGTCAAGCTGACTGGTAGACTCAATGGCTGGGCCTCGCCGAAGGACATCATCCTGAAGGTCGCTGGCATCACCACTGTCAAAGGTGGCACCGGCGCCATCATGGAGTACTTTGGAGATGGTGTTGACAACCTCTCCTGCACTGGTATGGGCACCATCTGCAACATGGGTGCCGAGATCGGCGCCACCACCTCGGTTTTCCCCTACAATGATAGCATGTCTAAGTACCTCAAGAACACCGGTCGCTCGGACATCGCTGATTTCGCTTCGGCTTATAAGAAGGATCTTCTCAGTGCTGATGAGGGTTGCGAGTACGACCAGGTTATCGAAATTGACCTCAACACTCTCGAGCCCCACCTCAACGGTCCTTTCACCCCTGACTTGGCAACTCCTGTCTCCAAGGTAGCCGAGGCTGCCGAGAAGAACGGCTGGCCCCTTGAGGTCAAGGTCGGACTCATCGGGTCCTGCACCAACTCCTCCTACGAGGATATGAGCCGTGCCGCTAACATTGCCCGTGATGCCATGAATCACGGTCTGAAGACTAAGGCCATCTTCACTGTCACCCCTGGCAGTGAGCAGGTTCGTGCCACCATTGAGCGCGACGGAATTTTGAAAACTTTCACTGATTTTGGTGGTATTGTTCTCGCGAACGCCTGTGGCCCCTGCATTGGTCAGTGGGACCGCCGCGATATCCAGAAGGGTGAGAAGAACACGATTGTATCTTCTTACAACCGTAACTTCACCGGTCGTAATGACAGCAACCCGGAGACCCGTGCCTTCGTTGCCTCTCCGGACATGGTCGTGGCCTACAGTATCACTGGCGATCTAAGATTCAACCCTATCACCGACACCATCAAGGGTGCTGATGGCAAGGAGTTCAAGCTTGCTGAGCCGCATGGCTCTGGACTCCCCGAGCGTGGATTCGACCGTGGCCAGAACACTTACACTGCTCCCCCCAAGGACCGTGAGAACATCGATGTTATGATTTCCCCGTCCAGCGATCGTCTCCAGCGTCTGAACCCCTTCAATAAGTGGGACGGCAAGGACGGTCTTGACCTTCCTATCTTGATCAAGTCTCTCGGTAAGACCACCACCGATCATATCTCCCAGGCTGGCCCATGGCTCAAGTACCGTGGCCACCTGCAAAACATTTCTAACAATTACATGATCGGTGCCATCAACGCTGAGAACGGCGAGGCCAACAAGATCCAGAACGTTTACACTGGTGAGTGGGCTGGCGTTCCCGAGGTTGCTGCTAATTACCGTGACCAGGGTGTCAAGTGGGTTGTCATCGGTGGTGAAAACTTTGGCGAGGGTTCTTCGCGTGAGCACGCTGCTCTTGAGCCCCGTTATCTTGGTGGCTTCGCCATCATCACCAAGTCGTTCGCTCGTATCCACGAGACCAACTTGAAGAAGCAGGGTATGCTTCCCTTGAACTTCGTCCACCCTGAGGACTACGACAAGATCGACCCCAAGGACCGTGTCGATATTAAGGGCCTTAGCGGCCTTGCCCCTGGCAAGAACCTCAAGCTTGTTGTTCACCCTGCTAAGGGCGGCGACGCTTGGGAGACGGAGCTTTCGCACACCTTCAACGAGGAGCAGATTGGCTGGTTCAAGGCTGGTAGCGCTCTTAATCGCATGGCTGAGCTGGCTAAGGGACCTGAGGCCTCTGCTTAAATCGCTTTATTTAGGTTAAGGAAAAAACCTCGACATGAACTAGCCCTCGAAAAATATAGATTTGCGATGATTCACATCAATAGATTTCGATCCTATTCCTCAGGCGCCGATGCTGCAGTATCGGCTATGCTTTTAACAGACATTCTCATAATAGATATACTCATAACAGTTATGCTTGGTCTATAGGTTGAGTTTAGTTTTTCAGATTAGTTGCCTTTTAGGGGTGAATCATTCAGTCTTCGAAGTTGGCTCTGGGGCCGCTCCCGAGGCAGATGAAACGATAACCGTGGTAGGGCCGTATATTTCTACAAATGTCGACGAGTTGCCAGATTGAAAAAACCTTCGTAATGATCTGCCTACTTGAAAGATCAATGCCGATGCCTTTGTGAAAGCTGTCCTCACCGTTTTGCTTATCAGGCTTTGAGTTTCAGTGGAGGGGTCCTTGGGAACGACGAGGGTCGTAAGAGGCTCTTTTCTCGACACGCCAAGGTCATATTGGACATCTACAATTTTTGGATTTTGTTGAGGGTTGTTAGAGTCTGTTCGAAACGCAGCAATATGGCGCTGAGAAACAAGGACAGACTCTCCATGTGGAATCTTGAGTTGTACCGTGGAAGAAGGCGTTGCGAAACTTATCCATCCTCGACCAGAGACGGTTGTGTGCGCAAACGGTGCAGACCCAGGCATCCAACCCGTGCCTGGGTTTAAATGAAGCTGGCGCCCGGTATAAGCTTGTATTGGCGCTTTCACTACCCAATCAGTAGTCCCATCAAGCTCCACAGCAGAGAGGAACTCGTTTCTGGTAGAGGAAATGAGGCAAGTGAGGGGGCTGGTGCCGATAATGCTCTGCCTAAGTACGGGCTGCCGAGCAAAGAGGGTCTTGAAAAATGGCCTCGACAATTTTGACCTTGAGTATATCGAGGCAGAGGGCGCATCTGATCCCAAAATACCGGCAAGAGTGTTTCGTTTGGCCAGAAGCTCCATTGAAGGAGGAAGTTCCGCCTGAAGAAGAGATCCCAAGCCTACTACTTTGAAACTGGGTTTCTGAGGTTTGCGTGGATCCAACTTAGGGGCTGCACTTATAATGTTCTGGCCTGCGAGGCCAGGGACTTCTGGGAAAGTATGAAGAAGCCTCCTCATGGCTATGCTCTCGGATCTTCGGCCAATCAGCACTTCTGAGCAGGGTTTCGAGTGAAGTTAAGTACCTGACCCCTACCGCGTCACCGACAGGGATGTTCCTTTGCACGCGACAAATGGAAGTAATGCAGAGATAGATTTGAACATGCTCTAGAAATTAATATAACTAAGAAGGAATGCTAGGCTTATATCGCGAGGGATTCTTGCGGCGTTCTTGGAAGGCTTTGCTCTGGTTTATCGGGCGTCTGGTGCTCTTGAGAAACAACAGGACTATGTTTCGGGACCACAGGAAACCTCTCACCAACAGTTTTGGCGATTTCCTCCTGTTCCATTTCTTCCATCTCCTTGTCGAGCTCCATATTGTCCAGTTCACGATCCACGGCTGTTTTGCCGAGATTTAGCTCCGCCAAGCTTGTTGTGACCTCATCGGTTTCTGCAACCGCATCGAACAAATGATCTTTGAGATCGTCCACATCATCGACCGACAAGCCTTTGTTGAGCTCATTGAGAATCTTGGAGCTGGAAAGCAACGCTTCATATGCTTGCCTGTTGTCACTAGCACTATCGATCTTTTGCAGCATAGTCTCTAACTGATCAAGGGCTGCCACTGTAGTATCCAAGGACTTTTCCAGGCCTCGCTTCTTCTGGAGGAATGACTTGGCCACTTTCCGGTTTGAGCCCACGGCGTCTCTCGCCTTCAGCTCGCAATCCCTGATGTTATTTGCGATTGCTTGCTCGCGCTTGGTCAACTCACTGATTTGAGATCTAAGCTTAGTGACAGTGCTATCGACATCTGAGATGGGGCCCGCATCATTCAGCTTGACCACGTCTAACTCTTTGTTGTACTGGACCCACCGTTTGGAAGCAGCATAGGCAAGGCAACACTCGAGATCCAATTTGCTATATTTGTCTGGGAACAAGTCGTGAACTTGAGCTTCGCTGAAGGTCTTTGCTAGAGCCGTGTTTCCTTGATTCGCAGCAGAGGCCTTGAGAGCGTCTACAACGTCCCGGCCTCCTCGCGTTACCGCTCTAATATCCACGTACTTCTCTTTACGAAGAGCGTTAATGTCGCTTTTTGCGTCTTTAGAAGACCAAGATTTACGTGAGAGCAATGCACCAAGAGCCCAACCTATCACTGAGGAGGATTTAGCCAGAACACCCCTTCGAGGTGTTGCTGGAAAGATATTCCAAAATTCGGAAAGAGGGAGAAGAGTACCTTCATCCACCATGCGGTCAATCACACTATGAAGAGACAGGGGCGTCCCGTTTTGAGCATCACGAAGGCCTGCAATGAGCTCAGGACCGGCTTCGATGCAGATGGAATCGACAAATGCCCCTTGTTGTAGAGCATCCTCCAAAACCTCTTTCCAGGCAGCTATGTTGGCTTCGTAGCCATCTGGATTCGTATCTTCCAGCCTGGAGAAGTTCGAATAGAGAGAAACCTTGCGGGACGCAGTGAAGTGCTTGTTCTGGGCAATTGACTTTTGCAACTCCCGGCGGTCCATCTGCTGATACAAGCCTGATTTTGGGGGGTCTAGACGACCAATTCAGGTGAAAAACCGCCTCTCTATTCAGCTCTGCCGCTTAGCGTCGAAAAAGATGGAGTTTGTGGAGGTGTGAGCGTGGGTTTGAGGGTTTGCTCTTTTACCTGCTGCTCACCTCTGGATGAGAGACGCACGTTCTAGTCAGACGAGGTAATCCTGAGTGAAAGCTGCTATTGTTGTACGAGAATGGCAACAAGGCGTCCCCATAGTGAGATTGAATCTGAAGAAGAGGCTCGAAAACGATTCAAAGCTCATGCTGCTCCTGAAAGTTCCGGGGACTCCACATCACTTATAGACAGCGCATACTCTACTCAGGCCCCGTTTCGATTCGCTTCAACAAAGAATCAGTCTGTGGCTAGTAACAAATATATCGGAGGTGTCGCTAAACGAAGGAAATCCGTCTTGGTACGGAAAAAGTCTGCGTCATTCAGAGTGCCCTCGAGAGTTCCTCCAGGGACTCAATCTCGGGCTGCCACGAGTTCTGGGCTTGATCGCCAAATGTCTCAACCAAATAAATCATCACAAGATCCGTGAAGCTGGCGTATGTAAAGAGTTTTCTACTTACGTGATTTGAAACTATCGAAAAACTAGTTCAAATAGGCTTGATCAATTGCCTCTTTGTGAAGAGCTTCCAGAATGACTCGTTGCGTCATCAGAATCTATTTAATCATAATGCCACTTTGACTTTTTACCCTTACTAAAATATGATGTCTGGGTCCAATTTGGATCCACGCGGTATACGCGGCAGGAAGCCCAGCCCCAGGTCGAAAGAACCCTAACGGCTTTTTCTTATTACACATGTGTGTGATGGACTTGCAGTCCAGAAGCTGGTTCAAGGGCCCCTGCTGCAATCTCTAATTTATAAATAGCCGGAATTCGCTAAAGTAGTTTTCAGACAAAAATATAAGAAATTTCTTAGTTTGAGAGTAAAAAATGGCTCCCGCAATCATTGGACAACCCGCACCTACATTCAAGAAACAGGCAGTCGTCGAAGGTCTCTTCGAGGAGGTCACTCTCGAGCAGTTTCGAGGAAAATGGGTCGTTCTTGCCTTTGTGCCCATGGCCTTCACATTTGTGTGTCCCACCGAAATCATCGCCTTCAACAACAAACTGAAGGATTTCGAGGAAAGGGGCGCGGTTGTGCTCTACAGCTCTACGGACTCCGAATACGCCCTCAATGCCTGGAACAACGCCGCCGAGAGCGATGGTGGTCTCGGCGGAGTCTCAATGCCTCTTGTTTCTGATGCCAATCACACTCTTTCCCGTGACTATGGCGTCCTTGTTGAAGAAGCTGGCATTGCTTTACGAGGCACGTTCATCATCGATCCCCAGGGAGTGCTCCAACAAGCCACTATCAACAACGCATCGGTTGGACGCAGCGTCGAGGAAACTATTCGGCTTCTCGATGCCTTCCAATTCGTCGCTGAGAATGGTGAAGTTTGCCCGGCCGGATGGCAGAAGGGCGACAAGGGCATCAACACCTCCAGTCACTAGATTGCAAGCGTGCCTTTACACGAAACGTGCCCTTACTCGAAACTGTCTCGGGCGACTCAGAGGTTTCGACATGTTTTAATGAACTAGCTATCTAACAGATTAATGAACTATTTTAAAGTATACTGATATATTGCATTTTTTCCTAGCAAGCATTGTTCGCTTCCTGGTTAGGGAGACGCGTATGTTTGCACCGTATTTGTCAACACCTTCCCTCATCACTTGCATATATGCACCAAGAAAACAGTGACGGTGAGTTGACAGATGAGGAGGACTGGAGATACATCAACAAGCCATACCAATGTCCTGTGAGGGGCTGTCCGAAAAGATATAAGAATAGCAACGGCGTGAAGTACCATCGTCTTCATGCGCACCAGAACGATGTGCTTGTCGCTCATACCGACGGCACATTCAGCCTAGTCACTGGCAAAACCCAGGCCGACATAGAACTGGAAGAAAAAGAGGCAAAGCCGTATTTATGCGCGTACTGTGGGAAGCGCTACAAAAACTACAATGGGCTCAAGTATCACCGCAAACACTCCGTGCCTTGTGGCTCCCAGCCCACTTCCTCTGACGCTATACTGATAGACAGCCCATGACCGTTCGCCGTGGCTGATGCTCTTATTTATTCCTAGCCTCTAATTTATTTATTCCTCATGACTTTGTACTCCTACCTTCCCAGCTATTTAACCACATCCCCTCGAGCCTTTCCGACCTGCTTCTTCCTTTACCTTACCTCGTCTTGAGCTATTCCCAAGCATAGCCCTGACACTGCTCTGCTGCTCGAAGCTGCATCATGTCCGAGTCGCGAAAGGCGCTTCGCGACTTCTATAAGCTGCCTGACAATGCTTTGAGCAGTTCAACAAGCGACGCTGGGAGCGAACTCGGAGGACCCCCCGGAGACCTCATTGACGAGGCTTCTCGTTCTACATCTCCTCAGGGCCAGTCCTCACTTGAACATAACGACGAAATGCCTGAGCTAGAGGAAGAGCCACTAACAACAATGGGAGAATTGGACCAACCAAATCCGGATATTTCCAGTTTCGTGTCCCAACTCGCCGAAAATCAGACACTACCCAATTTCATCTCAACAATCACTCAAATCAAGCGTGAACAGGTCGCCCTGGAAAGTGCCCAGCGCGAGTTGGTTAATGATAATTACAAGAAGCTAATCAAGGCTGCAGAAATGCTGAGCTATGTGAGTAAACAGGGTGATTTAGTCAATCTGGAAGAGCTTACGGAGCCCATTGACACATTGTCTGAATGGTTCTCCAAACTTCCTAGCGCACCAACCAATTAGGCTCCAGGATTACCTTTGGTATCCTTATCGGTTTACTACCTAAGGCGATTTCTTAAGGGCGAACCTCAGGTGGGTGACAACCTCGCGATGTCACGCTGGATGGTGAGATTGAGTTCTGGGTCATTATCGGGAGTGTATAAAACTCACCCTTGGCGCTGTTTCCATTCGAACTCAGAAAGTTGACATGTCAACATGGCCAAGCCTAATATTCTATTCATTCTGGCGGATGACCTTGGTTATGCGGATCTAAGCACCTATGGCCGGCGTGATTATGAGACCCCTCATCTCGACGCATTGGCCAGAGAAGGGATCAAATTGACCCACGGCTATGCAAACTCCCCTGTCTGCTCTGCGACCCGTGTCTCGCTTATCACCGGTCAGTATCAATATAGATACCCACTTGGACTTCATGAGCCTGTCGCGGAGGTAACTGCGGGACTCAATGCGAACTCCCCCGAGGAACGTGGAAAGCGATTCATACCGCTGCCAACAGACATCGAAACATTGCCTGGTGAATTCAAGAAGAGGGGCTACTCAACCCATCTCGTTGGCAAATGGCACTTGGGCAAGCTACCAGATAATGGGCCACGAAGCTATGGCTACGACACGTTCTTCGGATTTCTTGGAGGCGCTGCAGATTACTTCTCGCACCGTATGCATCTTGCCGAGCCCAAAGAGCAAGATGGCCTCGTAGTGAATGACGAGTTCGTGGAGCGTGAGGGATATCTCACTACACTGTTAGGAGACGAGACAGACAAGCTGATCAAAGAGCGGAAGAATGGAGATCCATGGTTCCTCAGCCTTCATTTCAATGCACCTCATTGGCCTTGGGAAGGGCCAAACGACGCAGAGGCCTCTAAAGACCTCAAAAGCTTGTTTACCTCTGAGGGAAGTATTCAGAAATATGGCGAGATTGTCAAAGCAATGGACGATCAGATTGGCCGATTGGTCGCTACATTGAAAAGTACAGACCAGTTTGACAACACCATCATCGTGTTCACCAGCGATAACGGCGGTGAACGATTCTCGGATAACTGGCCCTTTATCGGGGTCAAAACTGAGCTATTGGAAGGAGGCCTACGAGTTCCGCTCATATTGAGTTGGCCTCGTGGATTTCATGCTACTTCCGGGCGCGAGAGTACTCAAGTTCTAACCTCAATGGATTTCTTTGCGACTCTTCTGGGGTTAGTTGATGATACCGGCCGCGAGTACGAGAACACGGACGGAAAAAATTTGAGCCAGGTGCTCACGGGGAAAACAGCCGAGATCAAGAGAACCCTTTATTGGAGGTATAAGGCCCATGAGCAAAAAGCTGTCCTGAATGGAGATTGGAAATACCTCAAAATTGGCCAAAAGGAGCACTTATTCAATATTGCCCTGGATGAGCGCGAGAGAACAGACTATAAACAAAAGCACCCGGAAATCTTCCATGCTTTAAAACTTGATTGGGAGCACTGGAACGAGCACATGCTTCCTTATCCTGAGTACAGCTTCAGCTATAATGTAAAGCCCGAATTCGCCGATCGATATTGACGAAGCTAGCAAAACCGCGTAGTCAAAATTCAACGGCTACAATCCAAGAGCCCCATCTCAATGGGACAATTGTATGAACTAAATGCTATATTTATTACTTATTGCATATATTTCCTGAGCTCGATTTTATTTAGTACACCGCATCACTTCACACTCGCTAGCTTCTCTGAACATCGAAGTCCAGGAGTTCACCAGCTTCTCTCTGCTTTTGGCGTTCTAGAAATCCAAGGGACATGAAATGCCCTAAGCTGATCTCGCATATGGAAGTAGACCGTTCGGCAAATTTAGCGGTGGTTTTTATATAGCTTTCATTATTCAATGTCGGCAAAAGTGTACAAAATTGACAGAATATAAACATTTTTTTAGCCCAATGAAATTCGAGGCTGCCGACCCGGCTAGAAGTAACTGCATACGCCATCGCTTTGGGCAAGTGACGGAGGACCGCTCGGCAAATTATTCCCCTAACCACTAACAGGGCAACGACTTTCGATATCACTAAACGCTCAACCCTATTCCATGTCCTTGCCCCGAAGGGCTAGCGCCTGCCGCTCACTTGACCACGCTGAACTCTGTCGCTATAACCTTTCATTGCATTGAGAGTCAAACCTGAAGCATTGGCGGCCTCAAATGGCAAAGGTTCAGGGTGCTATGCACAAAGATGTCATACTATCATCTGCGGGTATCACTGCTTCTCTTGTTCTCGCTGACCCCACCATCTTTCTTTCTGGATTCTCTAGGCAAGACCAGGCCGAGTGTCCTCCGGCGCTCGTTCGGGGCTCATTGATCCTGAGAATTTCCAAGGCCTCTAAAATCAAGGGCATAAGTTTAAACTTCAAAGGCATTAGCCGAACGGACTGGCCAGAGGGGATTCCCTCCGACAAATCGGAAACCCACGAGACTAAAGAGGTGTTCGCTCATGAGTGGAAGCTGTTTTCTGCTCAATTCTCCAATGCAGAGAAAAGTAGCGGTGCGCATTCTGTTTTTGCTCTAGACTCGGAACAGAATATCTCTAATGCGGATTCCGAGACGATTCACCCGAATGTTACCACCTCCACTTCACATGAATTGGTAAATCAGCATGAGGCCGTTCTGAAAGGCTACCGAGTATTCAATCCTGCGGAATACGTGTATAATTTCGAGTTGATGCTCCCACAAAGATTACCGGAATCACTGAAATGTAATTTCGGGCAAGTCCGGTGGGGATTCAACTTATGCATTGAAAGGCATGGTACTTTCAAACCCAATTTGACCGCGCATAAGGAAGTGCCGCTGTTGCGAACGCTCGGTCCCTCCAATCTGGAAGGGAGCGAGCCAATTGTTATCAATCGCGATTGGGAGGACATACTCCACTACGAGATTATCATCGCCGGCAAAGCCTTCGCTATAGGCCAAAAATTCAACGTAGCTTTTGCATTGGTGCCCTTGGCTAAAGTCAAGTGTCATCGAATACGGGTTTACATCACCGAGCATACCGAATATTTCTGTCGAAACCATAGAATTCACAGGGTAGAGCCCAGCCATAAGTTCTTGCTAATGGAGCGAAAGTCTCCGGACGGAAATCGAGGAGACCTCCTGAAAACTGCCGGTCAGGGTATCAGTGGTCTCACAGAATTTGAATTCAATATAGAAATTCCGGAAACATTCCCGTCTCGGAGAGATTACTTGAGACCCAACGCCAATACCGAGTATATTAAAGTGTATCACTGGATAAAGGCGGTCATGAGACTCTCCAGACATGACAATACGGAGCGGGGCGACGCTAAATGTTACGAGGTATCCGTAGACTCCCCAATCACGCTGGTAGATCCACGGACGAGCCTCGCAAATGATTTGCCGGATTACGACACAGCGAGAAGAAGGACATCGATCGCCGATGCATTGAAGCCTTACAGAGAGTTCATTCAGATTGAAACTAGCGCTGATGCCGTAAGAAATGCAGAAAACACGCACCGAACGGTTCAGGCCACTGCAGAGAGCGTCAATGGCTCAAGCTCAGAACGAGCCATCCTCTTTGCTCGACAGCCATCCATTGCACCGCCACCTTTCGATGCGGACGTTCACCCTCCCGAGCTTCTCCCGCCTCAATACGATCTGGCGAAGGAAGATAAGGAACAGTACGAACGCAGATATGAGGAGTATCTCATTGGTTTGGGTAGGCTACCGCCTCACAACTCGGCTTCTGCTGTTCATGGAGCTGCTTTAGACAACACTTCTGATTCCTCCACGTTAAGTCAAAGCTCAGACAATGGTAGTGGCTTGACTGCGAACACCGCTCTCGATGACGCAGGCGCATCCCACCAGGACGTGATCTCAAAAAGCAGCAACGAGCTTTCGGAAGGAGACCACAGCATGCAAAATTCACATTCTCGCCTGTCCGATGTGAACTCGACCCCCAATAAAAAGTCCCTTAAGCTTCCGGATTCCAGAAGTGACCCTTTATCTAAGCTTGAACAGCGTGCGCAGCTAGCCTCGTCTCGAGACTATCAAGTCCCCGTTTTCAGTGAGATTATTTGGTCCGAGGATAATCAACCAGGAGAAGGACAAAATTTGTTAGATCCTCAAGCCATGGCGGCTTCGATGGATGAGCGGGATAGTGGGTCTTCGCCAACTTCGACTGGTTCACCTGCCTTGAGTTCTGATGCAAAGAGCAGCGTCATAGGATCTCCTACATCACCGCCTAACAATTCCTCCGGGCAACAGCGAGCAAGTTCGCCTAGTCCGCTCTCTCGGAGCGCATCACCTGTGAGCAAGGGAATGCCTGCGAAGCTAGCATCTGTCACTGACAACTTAAGTGATTCGACTGGCCCAAAAAATATCCCCAAGCGCCGGTCCAGCTCAAGATCTAATGTGTTCAGTCCCCCAAGAAGTTTTAATCAACTGATGAGAAGTAGTTACGGCACGAGTCCAGGCTCAGCGGCTATACCTATGGGAAACGCAGGTGCTAACTTAGGAATACCTTCTACGCGTAGACTCAGCGCACAAGGTCCCCGCTTATCCTTAAAAACTGGTACTTCCCAATCGCCAGGCTCGCCTCAGAGTACGTCACGGGTGTCTCCGGATTCTGACGCACCTCAGCTTTTCGGTGAAAGGTGGATGGACCGAAGTGACTCCAGCGGCTCGCTATCAACTCCAAGATACTTCCGACAAAGCTCTGTTGTCAGCATGGACGTTACCAGACAAGGCGTCAAGGACAGCGCTGACTCTATTAGAGGGTCTAGGAGGCCGTCCAGAGTCAGTGAAATCGAGGAAATAACCGAATGGCCCCCGATCAGTAGGAGAAACTCTGATACCTCTGTAGCCATTTCTGTGGCCGAATACCAAGGGCTCCATCAAGAGAGATATCCAGCACGTACACCACTCCTCGGCGATGAGGAGTCTGAGATTGATATTGGACTTGAATGGGAGTATGATTACGTAGATTCTGGTCTCGATAATGACAGGAGCAGCGTTGTCAGTGCATTTTACACCGTGCTCACTCCTTGAATTTTACATAGTGTGTTTCAAATGGGACACTTTTTATCTTGACAAACACAACTTCAACAAAGCCGGGCAGTAGAAATTCTCGTTATTTCGCGGGCGATGTATTAATTTCGATATATGTTTGTATTTATATGTATGTCTGATCAAGCGTGTGCTTGACTTCGCACAGTTGGCCCAACGCACACGCATCCCAAATCCTAAGATGAGGAGCCACACTTCCTTCCTCAAAGTGATTTATAAGCAGATCTGGAAGACGTGGAGAAACCACCGTGACACTTTCGTTACAACAGTCGTACAAAAAACCATGTCTTCTACTCCTGTTCCCGGTGGACCAAAGTCTGCCTTGAGGCGCCGTGCCAACCAGGAAAGACAGGCTGCCTCACAGTCTGAGAAGCCTGCTTCCACTCGCTCTGCCGGAGCTGGGGGCAGCTCCAACACTCTTCTCAAACTCTATACTGATGAGTCGAGTGGTTTATCTATTGACCCCGTTGTTGTTATGGTCATGGCGCTCGGGTTTGTTTTGTCAGTTGTGGCTTTGCACATCTTCGGAAAGGTTGCTTCTAAATTTACTTAGAATGGTATGAAATTCACTCGAGACCCCATTCAAACTAACCTAGCCTAACTGAGGTCTCCAAAAACACCCTAATAATAGCTTTGACCTCAAGCCCTCGATCCTCTGAGGGATGCACTTTCTGTTTGTTTTCAACACGTCAAGTATTTTCTAGGCTATTTAGTAGATGTTTTAACCACATCGACATTATCCAGGTATAGAACTTGGTTGATATAAGCTGAGCCCTCTGCTTTTTTTTCTTGAGAAGTGTTGTTGTGAACGCGCTAATTTTGACTACAACGTGGAATGCCAGGAGTCAAGTGTCTCATCAAACTGTAGTAAGACATGGGCGAGGGCCCGAGTTGAGTTCATAAAAACCGGATCTCAACGAGAAAATTCTCAACCAGATATTATATGTATATCATCTAGGCCTTTTCTTGACTCTCATAAAAAACAGCCCTGACCTCATGATACCCAGGTCGATGTGTTATTCTTCCTTCTATTCTCGAGTTTGGCGATTTAAGGTGAACCTTACCCCTGCCCTGGATCGGTGAGAGCCTCAACCCTGCATAACAGCTGCAGGAGGCAGGAACGCGATCATCGATGCTGGGCTTATATTAGTTTGAAACAGGATGTGGCACCATGATCAGGTATATAAATCGTTAATATAGGATCGCTTCGCATAACAACTCTATAAACCACAATGCCCTGGCGTCGACGTAGGCATGGCTCCAATGAGTCAACTTCGTCATTGGTGAGGACTCGATCACACACGACTCCTCAAGGTGCGCAGCAACATTCATGGCGCACACTGCATGGATTAAAAAATATTCTATCCCCGGGAGCCACCAATGAGAAAGAAAGCGAGGTGTCGCTGAGCCGCGTTGCCACTCTAGATGATTATCCAGAGGAGGCACACACATCCACTCATGTTGTTCGTCTACCAGAAAAAAAAGTTGCAGACAACTCAGCTGAGAAGGTTCTGAAGAGCAGCAGCTCAAAGATTGTTGCAGCTAATCAAGAGCTCACGCCACAGACAATCATGGTAGCGAGTGAACATTACTTCAGGCTTGTTCTAGAATCCTACGATCATCTGAAAGCGGCTCATTATCGTGCATCTCAGGATTTTTCACTAGCAGAGTGGCTTCACATTCACGCCTTGCTTTTATACGGAAAGATTCAGAGCGTTCAGAAGTTGTCGAGATCGGTGAAAGTTGACCAGCACAATCGGATTAATCTCAGCAGTGATATTCGAGTATTCGACCCGATAGCTACAGCTTTGAATGCCATCGGAACTGTTAAGGATCTTGAAATAGGAGTTTTGTACATTCCTGAAGCACACTTCCCTAAAGCATGTAAAGACACCATAGAATCTGCTTTGGAGCTGCAGCAGATACTCAACGGTACGCTTTACGATTGGCAACGAAGCTGGATGCGGGTTGCTGAAGCGAGACAAAGTCGAACACACCGAGACATAGAACCCGCTCATGCTCCCACCCGGTCATCGTCGCAGCTGATCATGGCGATTCAGCAGGCTACTAAGAAAGTTGAACGAGCCAAACAAGAGAACAGAACGATGCCTGTTACCAGCTTCGGCGGAGATGACAGTTCTGCGCAGGAGAAGGACTGTAATTCCAGTATCGACTCCATCTATTTTGGTGACGAGCCAAGGTCGAGTTGCTTGCCAGGGGAGGAACAATTGCATGACCTGTTTGAAGAAGCACGTAACGCGAAAGACTACACCATTCGGCCTCCTTGTGATCGCCTATATAGTGATGGCCATCCGGTTTTGACTCCTATCTATCTGGAATATAAAACGAACGAGCAGAAGACTGCTGCAAAGAGGAGCTTTCAACCTCATCAGATGCCCTCTGCTAAGGGTGGACTCATCTCAAACTTAACATTTGACAGGAAGGATAGTCAATTCGAGTTTCTGGCCTCAAAACATTCGAAGTGTGCGGGAGGCAATGTGGATGAAGGAGGCAATAGAGTACCAGTGCTCGACCGAAATCAAGAGCCAATTCAGAGCATTCGTACAGACAGCATGGCGTCTGAGAATAAGCCAGAAATGGCTTCTGCTTTGTACGATCTGGAAGCGAGCACCCGTAGTTCTCCTCAATCGTCCCTTCGAAAGACCTCAAAATTGAGGATTTCAGGCAGTAAGCCATATCAGAGCATACCATCCCCCTCAGGCCTTTTGGATACAACTTCCAACGAAACCCTTGTATCTTCAAGTACATCTTCGGTGAGATGTCGAGGGGCTAAAGTCAAGATCGGGGAAAGTAGCTACCATAATCATTCTGTTCAATATGACTCTCAGCTGTGGGAGGATTACGCAAGGTTTGTGAAGGCTTTGACTGAACCTGATCTAGCCAATTTTAGTCCTTTGAAGTCTTCAGAAGAGGGTTCTTATGCTTGGATGATACCTGTTAGTGTTCACGAAAATGAGGATTCGAGAACGCTTCATCTTCAATTGCCCCGCAAGTCTATACCTCCCGAAGATCAGGCTTTGGCTCTAATCCTGCAGACAAGTTGTGCCAGTCAGGACTTATTACAGAGCTGGCACGTATCGATGACTACTCGTATTCCACTGAAACCTCTCTTGACAAATTATGTCAAGTCTGCTGTTAAAGCCAGATTTTAGGCCCCTGACTGACATGACTTATGAGGTCATGCTCAGCTTCTTCTATCAACAATTTTGTACTCTACATAATAATCATTAAGCATCTGGCAACGCCATGATACGGCACTGACGACGACGCCCTCCGCAAGGGGTCGCACAAGCGATCAGGGTGTTGCGGCTTAGTGTCAAATGAATATTAAGTGCAGTTTTCAGTAGATTATTGAAAAAATAATATATAACTTAACGGTTGCTCTTGGCAACACGCTCAAGCTCATCCTTCTTCTTGATGGCATAGGAGTTAGGAGAACCCTTAGCAGCGTTAATAAGCTCCTCAGCAAGGCACTCAGAGATGGTCTTGACGTTGCGGAAGCTGGCCTCGCGAGCGCCAGTGGTGATCAGGGCAATGGCTTGGTTAACGCGACGCAGAGGAGAGACATCGACGGCCTGGCGACGGACTTGGCCAGAAGAACCAACACGGGTAGAGTCCTCACGAGGGCCAGAGTTGATGATAGCATCAATGACAACCTGCACGGGGTTTTGGTCGGTGAGCAAGTTGATGATCTCGAGGGTGTGCTGAACGATACGAACAGCCTTCAGCTTCTTGCCGTTGTTACGGCCAGACATCATAAGAGAGTTGGTGAGACGCTCAATGATGGGGCACTGGGCCTTGCGGAAGCGCTTGGAGGCGTAGCGGCCAGCGGTGTGAGGAACATAGACCGGGTTACGGATCTGAATGTAGTCAGTGAGGGAGATGTCAGAGATCTCAACACCATCGTACGACCACTTGTTGAAAAGCTTGATCTCGCCGGCGTTCTTGAGAACGTCGCTCGGCAGTTTAGTGAAGGTCTCGACCTGAGCCATTATGCACGGATGTTCTTTCGTAAAATGGTCCTTGACTGGAGATCTGAGATGGATCGTCTTCGGGTGAAGGTTTGAGTGGTCACATGAGAGCTTCTCCCAGCCAAAATGAAAATTGGACTAGGCTGTGAGGGGGAATGTTGAAAAGTTTTGATGGAATCTAAGCCCTATATTAGTAACTGAAGGTAAGCCCTCATGTAGCTCGGGTACCTGGTAGAGCACTTCAACAATTTAGCGTGTTTGTAGAGACATGCTTTAAAACTAAGTCACTGGTAGCCATAAATAATATTATGATCATATATTACAATCATGGGGAAATGTAGGGGAGCTCTCCAAGGCCAAAGCCGAAGTCTTCCATCACTGCGTTAACATCGTGCCAGATAGAAGTGGCGGCTTCGGGATCAATATCTGCCCACGTAGGGTCTATCATCGCCGACATCGCTGGAGAGACAGGAGTTATTGGGGACTTGATATTGATCACTCCTGGGGTACCAGGTTCTGGTGAGAGCAGAGACTCCACGGACGGTAATTGTCTGCTTACCCAGTTTGAAGTATTAGATCGTGGTTGAGGTCCAGCGAGACGGCTTCCTTGGTCTATTGAGGGAACTGCCGGACTCGTATGTGTATACCCTGAGTTAGCTCCGGCAGATTCAGTGATTGGGGAGTATTTTGGTGAAGGTCTTTTTTGTTCAATAGCGGCAGGGGCGACTGGTGATACAGGCATTGGTAGGTGCGCGCTGAAAGGCGGGTTTTGCGGTGGTGCAGCATCTGTAGAAGCACCAGAGGGCACTGGCGAAGCTGAGGAGGCATTGCTATTATCTGCTGTGCTTTCGGTCCTCAAAACAGTTGGTTTTGACAAAGTGGTTGGGGCCTGAGATTTAATCTCTGTGCTTGCGCGCATCGCCCATAGTGAGTCAAAGAACACAGACGCAGACATGCGGCTCCTCAAAGATAGCTTCAAAGGGATGCATTTTCCCGGATTAGACCGCCGTACTGCTCTAAATGCACCCCACATTTGAGCCATGATCTCAGAGGCTCTATATGGAAGATCATGTTCAAATACCGAGCTTAAGCTGACTTTTTTCACGACAGAAGAGTACAATTTCTCGCCACTATATCGGTCGAAATTTTTGCTCCACTCAGAGTGATATAGGCGAGCGACAACACTCGCTGTTTGCCACAGAATCATTATGCTCACCACGGGGAGATACTTCATATACTCGTCTGGCTGGATGACGACATGGTTGAGAAGCGCAAGGCAACTATTGTACAATGCCAAAATACCATTTTCGTCCACGTCGCCAAATAAATAATATGAAAAGAGCTGCGCTCGACCGGCATGCAGCGTGAACATCGTCCAAGCGTCCATTTGCTCTCCGAATTCGGCCTCTATCTGGTCGTACCGAATGGCGTGCACTCTGATGAGAGATGTCGCCATGGAGAGTTCTAAGCTTGGAGAGCCGTTAGCCTGGCCAAGCTGGCCCAGGCTTTGCTCAATTTCGTGGGCGTTGCGTTGGATTTCGTACATATGCCTCACCCTCGGCGGAAGCTCGACGTTGTTGAAGAGGTATTGTCTATGCGCCTGAAATTTCGCGGCGGAGGGATAGCCGAACATGTTCGCTATCGCTTGGCTTAGTGCATTGGTCGCAAGCCAAGTCACTAACTGCTCTCTGAGATTTGTGCGATGCGCCTTGTTCGACTTGAATATTCTCTCAAAGTCGTGAGCGTGACCAGGGCAATGAAGCCCGGCTCTGATTGCAGTGAGTATGGCGATTCCGCTGGTATTCCAGCTCATGTCGGCATTGATTGAGGCTGTCGGTGGTGGCCAGAGTGTGCACAATAGAAATGCCTGGACGGCATACAGGCTAGGCAGGTTAAACTCGGACGATTTTCCCTGGCCCAACACTGGAGAGACAGCGATCTCGCTCAAATGCTGCTTTTGAACGTCACAAAGCTTCTCGAAGTTGATTCCCCTGGGCAGGTCCTTGCTGCGTCGACGACTAGCAATAGCCATTATTGTCCAGAATAAAGCAGCGCTAGCGCCATACACGAACTCAGGCCCCCTATGGACCTCGACAACGGGTAAAACTCTATGATAAAATGAGACGTATTCTTTGAAAAGAAGCTCAATCGACGCCGAGTCTAGAGTCAGAGGCTCATTCTGACTCCCTTGAGTCGATTTGGGCAAGCAAAACCAGGTCTCAACCTGGTAAACCGGCGAAGACGAGAGAAGAGTGCCATTCTTACTTTTGAGGAGAAGCCCTCGTGGAGCCGGGGGCTGAAACTTGGCAGGTGACAACCTTCTAGATGCTGCACTGCTCTCGGAATCCCAGTTACTTGTCTCTGCGTGCAACTTTCTTTTGAGATCGCTAATTTCGGCCTCCAGAGCCTCAATGGCTTTTCGCTTTACAGTGCGCTTGTAATTGTTGTCCACAACACAATCAAGTGTCCGGCGAGTACATCGGTCGCAGGGATCGCCATTCTCGGATCTGCCGCTGCATCTAACCTTTTGCTGGCGGCAGTTTTTGCAGGCCACCAGGCCACTCATCAGGTTCTTTTCTACCGAATATAAATCGACGTCGCTGGCTCCCTACTGCTCTACTCGCTCAAATAGCTCAGATATGCGGAGGAGATAAGTGGATCTAGCGGGTTTGGTCACGAAATATTCCAGTCAAAACCTGAACCCTCGAGCGCATCCCGACCTCCGGGCCTCACACTTGCAGGCTACGGTGAGGAATCTAATTCAGGTAGAATAGCTAGATTTGGGCGCTTGGATTTATATACCGATATTTGATTATAAGTTATGCACTATCTGGATCTTCCTCACCTGTACTTGAAGCCCTCATACGAAACGCTGGCGCATGCACTTGATGTTCTGAAGCCGTTGGAGACGAAAGATTTCGACAGCCTTGAGCCATTAGACAAAGGCACTCGCCAATGGCTGTCAAGCCTAGCGTGCAGCGAACTGGCCTGGATAACTGATGAGAAAATGGCTGAGGATTTAAGAGCCGCGGCCTCTCAGCGTTTAGCCATGGAGTGCGGTGTTACTGCTGGCTCAGCACGCACTAGGACCGTCGAGCTTGGGAAGTCCACTAAGGTCATACTCCACGAACCTGGGGTAACTGAGGACCATTTGGGAAGACTTACGTGGGGTTCGTCTCTGGTTTTGTCTCGAAAGCTGGTTGCCGAGCCAGAACTGGTAGCTGATAAAAGGGTCCTCGAGTTGGGTGCAGGCACAGGTCTATGTGGAATCGCTGCCAGTCGAGTTGGAGCTGAGTTGGTACATGTCACAGACTTGCCTGATATTGTTCCCAATCTTGCACAAAACGTCCAACTGAACAAAGCTCCGTGCAAAGCATACGTCTTGGATTGGACACAACCAGCAGTCGAAGCCGAATTCGACCTATGTATTACATCGGACCCGGTTTATTCTAAGGAGCATCCGGCATTTCTGCTGCAGGCGGTAGGTGCGGTTAATGCTCCAGAACTTTTGTTAGAGTTGCCTCTCAGACAGGGTTTTGAAGGCGAGCGTCAACAAATTCGCGATGGCCTAATCGAGCGGGGCTACACACTCATCCGGAAAGAGAAAGACGTTGGCAAAGACCTGTTTGGAGAGCAGACCTTTGAGTTCTCTCACTACTCGAAGCCACACTAGACGCTCCGTAGGAAACTATTAAAGTCCGTCGGCAGTTTCGTGCCCGCGACCCTGCCTTTGATGACCTCGAAAACGTTTCTCTCGTTGGCTTTGATCTGAAATTTCGGAGTTCTGCCAAAAACCCACTCCCAAGATTGAAGCTCGCGAGCTTCCGCCTCCACCTCGGAGTCTATCCAACTTGCATTCGCTTCCTCGAGCTCACAATTGCCATACAAAACTCGAAACAAAGAAACAGCACCCTGTACAAACTCTTCGGGCGAAAGATGTGTGTTGCCGATTGGGGATTTGACACTCTCTGTGCCTCCATTATTGACTATTTTACCCCTGAGCGACGGCTGGGGATCGAGAAGACCGTCGAATTTCTGCAGATCTGAATTGAGAAGCAAAGTGGCGTGATGATAGGCTCTATCTTTCTCGATTTTATAGGAAGAGCCACTCACTTTTCGGGCATTTTGAACGAGATCATTACGCTCATTAATAGAAAGGCGAAGGTGAGGGAACGCGTCCACGATCATTTGCAAATGCTTTGTTCGGCTGAATTCGGCTCGAGGAAATTGCACGCAGAAATTCGCGTTTTGGAGATCGTGCACAACAGTGCCTCCTCCGCTTCTGCGTCGTAATATAGGCAAGTTAGTGAGCAGGTTGCATTCCGCCCAGGGATTTTGGTTACGGCCAATCACAATACATGGCTCGTTGAAATATATAAATAGAAGTTTTTGAGAACTTGGTTTGTGCTTGAAGAGGTTTGTCTCAATGGCTAAGTTGTGAAATGGATTCGTCAGTCTGGATACTATTGCCCTCGCCTGCATACATCAAACGTAAAGTTTTCTTCTAGCTTGATAGGTCCCCGAGAATTATTGCTGGCAAAGTCTCACTTTCACGAATTTGGAAGCTTTCAACGCTAAACAAATTACTTTGTATATCCGAACTTTGATCCTCTCGACTCGAGAGGGTCTAGTATTTAACCGTATAGGGTGTGTTTAATTGGAAATTTAATTCTCAGAACTGAGGCAACGCCAGGCACACTGAGTTTTAGCTCAATTCACATGAGAGAGTTCTCTCTTCTCCTCCAATCGCATACAGAGGAGAAGGCTCGGCAGCTGCTCAATGAGCGCTATTCCATGACTGGTTCTCAGAAACCGTTCTTAATCCTGCACGACGGAGTCAACGATCGCACGCAGCAAGTGCGAAAGAAGAAACCAAAGAAGCCTAGAGGGAAGCGTCACAAATCTGCATTCAGCAGGCAATTGGAGGTATTCTTGGAGCAGGGCGATCGCAACTATGCTGTCTATATGCCCCTGCACGAGATGTGGAAGGCTTATATATCTAATGTGCTGGGAAATACCAAGGGCCTGGTGGCCGCCCAGAGCCTGTTATCAGCAGACTGGCATGGGGCTCTCATCTCAGTTGCGAGAGCAAAGAATCCCAGTTTGGTTGGGATGAAAGGCATTCTACTGTGGGAAAGCCGAGGGCAATGGCTAGTTGTTACCGAGAGCCAAGGATTTAAGAAGATTTTGAAGAGTGGGTCTATAGTGGACATTATATGTCCGGGTGGTGTTACATACTCTGTCGTGGGAGACAGAGTGTTATGCAGAAGCAGCGAGCGCACGACCCGTAAGTTCAAGCCTCACGATGTGGCTTCCGTGGCGCCATTGCTGCTTACTTCGCTCTTGAGCGAAGGCTAGCGCCGAGAACGGCGTCGAGACTTGCTGTGGTTTTTTCGCCTGGGCCGCTCGTAGTAGCTATCTGGCATTTCTATATTCGCCATGACATGCGTTGACGGCAGCACCTGCGACTTCAGCGTAACTTGCCGCTCGTACTGATTGACGAGCTGCACCGCCAAGGCAGACTCGTCAATCGACGAGTAGATTTCTGACGCGTTGACCTTCGCCTCTGCTGAGGGGTAGATCGTGCAGGACGCCTCTGCGTAGGTCATGGGCCGTACGTCCACGAAGGCGAACCCGTCAGCGTCGTCTTCCAGGCGGCAATTGACAACAGTGTTCTCTTGGATATGGCCTACGCCGGACTGGCGGTCGGTTTCCCGGGACTTCGTGTTGCGGAACCAGCTAACTGGTTTGAGGAAAGACATGTGTGTGGCTTGTAAGTGTGGCTTGTGAATGTGGCTGGACTATATCAATTGCTCTTGCTAAAAGCAACTTCCGTATCCCAGCGAGTGTTTGTGAATTCAATTGGATGTTGACAGCTTAAGAACGTGCACCACGAATGGGGTATGTTTTTAAAGGCGAAACCGGGGGGGACCGAGGAGATGCCGCTCCCCAGTTTTACCTAGCCCTTGCTTTACCCCTACCTCTATGCAAACACACAGATGGAGATTGGTCCCCCACACGTGGGCTGGTCATTGGCTCAATTAAAGAGTGGAAACGAATTGAGCCAGAAATTGCCGACAAATCATCTGAAGCCCGAGCAGGAAGCATGCCACGTTCAATTGAGGCTCGAACTCCGCCAATCGCCGCGCCAGACGCCTCTTTTACCGGTATCACGTTAAGCCAGTGATCGGCCGGTGGTTCATCGGTTGAGGGCAAGGGCCGCGCCACTTGCCCGGCTGAGCATGGAATGCGTTTTACAGCGAATCGCATTACTGCATAAGGCTTGCCAGCAACTGCGTCACGCTTCCAGAGACTATCACGGAACGGAAGCTTGAGCCGTGGGACTTTATGAACGTGCCCATCAAAATGTTGCTATCTCCCTATTGATAAGGATGTATGAAGAATTGGGTATTATATTATTTATTTATCTGCGTATCTGAGAAAATTAGTTTAGAATGCACATAGGCTCAGGTGCGCGGTAGATCGCGTAAGTTAACATTGACTCCTCGGACGCAAATTAGCAGGGACATAAATTAGCAGCAGCACTTATTAAAGCTAGAGTGGTCCAGCTGCGTGCAAAGCATGTTGGTGGCCGTAGACCTCCAGGGTGAACGCGCGAAGCACCAATTGGGGTGGCCCCGGCTCGCCAAGCATCCCATAAAGGTCTGGCTGAGGGCACTGCCTAGAGTTATGCTGTTGAAAAGGCTTTCATTAAACCAAGATAGATCCAGCCGCGTTCAAAGCATGTCGGAAAGACGCTAGACAGCCGAGGCGAACACGCGAAACACCAATTGAGGTGGTCCCAGATCGCCATGTAACCTATAAAGGCCGAGTTAAGGCAACAGATTAACAAAAGGCTTTGATCAAACCCGGATTGGCCCAGCTGCGTCCAAAGCATGTCGGAAGGCCACGTAGACCGCCAGGGCGAACACCCATTCGAGGCTGCCCATGATGGCGAAGCACCAATTGAGGTGGCCCCGACTCGCCAAGTATCCTGTGAAGGTCGGGCCAATTGCTCTGCCTAGAGTTTTGACGACATTGACAAGACCAAGCACTCGGGTTCGTTGCGTCTCGGCCACCACAGTGGTGAGGAACATTTGGCGGGGCACGACATCCATCGTGTCGAATAAAGATCTCAGCCAAATTAGACCCATAGCACTCAATTGATTGAAGGCCAGAGGCACAATGCCCCCAAAGAACCCAGCGCCGAGCTTGGTGAGGCTGATCGCAGGAACGGGGCCCACCCTGTCGGTGAACCAAGCCGAGGGGAACGAGGTGAGGGCGCTTATGAACGTAGAAACAAAGAAAAAAGCGCCCACCGTCGTTGACGGGGACCGGAAAGTGCGCATCATGTACTCGACGAGCCAGGAGTTGGTCATAAACCCATATGCAAGGCTATCGATGCCAAACAACAAACAAAGCGTTAGCGAGAGAGAAAACGGAGAGGTCATTCGCTCCTCCCCAAGGGCTTCTGCAGGCGCCAAGCCATTTGCGTTATCGGTCGAGGCTGCCTCGTCGGCCAACACCGTATCTTCAGCAGTGTCCTGAGTCGCCTCCGTGGCTTCAGTCAAAAGACCAGCAATTACGAGGCTGACAATAGCGCAAACAACGTAGCCAAAGAAGACGACGCGGTACGCATCGAGGCGTTTACCTGTCTTTTCAAAGAAGAAGTCTGCACACCACCCACCAATAAGTGAGCCGAGCGCCAGACCAAGTGTCCCAACTAAATTCTGGGCTGCGAAAAGCTTAGACCGAGTCTCAAACGTGGTAATCTGGGCTACAGCAGACTCTTCGATGGCTCTAAACGGCCCTACTTCGTCTCCCGAAGGCGAGATCACGCCGAGAATGGCTGCCACTAGTAGAATCCAGTATGTAGTGCTAAACATGAAGCAAACTCCAGAAAGGAGCATGAGCACCGCGCTCAGTCCCAGCATGAATCTGCGGCCTGCATTGTCGGCGCGGTAGGTGACCAAACTCGAAAGAATGACGTCTCCCAACAGTGTCCAGGTCATGAACGCGCCAATCTCACGGTCGGAGCAACCGGCCTCGCCAAGAAAGGGCACCAGAATCATTGTGCTCAGGCCGTACGCCAGCATGCGCACAAATTTCAGTAGAAGGAGAAGCTGCTGGTCGAACGTCATAGTTTTTAAATCCATCATACTTGTTTGGTTAGACTAGGGAAGGCCCTCGGCACAATGGCAGTTTGATTGCACTTGACTCTTCAGATTGCTGTGAGTCGGCTCGTTTATTATTGCCTTTCCTCGGTGCCTAATGTCCCCCTGAACGACGTTTCTAAATATCTACTGCTACCCTAATGCGGTATTAAACGTTGGATTCTCCCAGTGCTTAAGGCGGAGAGAGAAAATAAGGGTGAGGATTCCCAAGGCTGTCCAGTCGGTCAATCTGTCAGAGGGCATCGTCACCTTCACACAAATTTGAGGGTGTGTAAGCGAGTCTGAAAAATTCGTAACGTTAGCATGAGTGACGAGGAGCAGCCCAGGATCGTGATTGACGGGAAACTCGACCCCGTCGAGTCGATGTACGACGACGAGGACAGTGGCAGAGAGGACTCCGGAGCCGAGGACGCGCAGGACGCCGATCTGAGTGCTTCCGGCTCGGCCAAGAAGGTCTCATTTGCTGAGGAGTTAGGCGACGGACTTACCGAGGAGGAGCGACGTGCCAAGGAATTTCAAGAGGGAGGCGGTCTGCCGGAACAGCCCCTCAACCCAGACTTTACTACGCTAAATCCGCTCAGTCCCGAGATTATCCAGCGCCAGGCGACCATTAACATTGGAACCATCGGCCATGTGGCGCACGGCAAGTCGACCGTAGTGAAGGCCATCAGTGGCGTACAAACGGTCCGTTTCAAGAGCGAGCTTGAGCGAAACATCACAATTCGTCTTGGTTACGCAAACGCCAAGATCTACAAATGCAACGACCCTAGCGTCAAGACCCCAGACTGCTACAAGAGTTTCGGCAGTGGGAAGGAGATCCGCCCCGTCATCGACGGTAAGACCTACGAGCTCGTGCGTCACGTCAGTTTTGTCGACTGCCCGGGTCACGATATTCTTATGAGCACCATGTTGTCCGGTGCCGCGGTTATGGACGCCGCACTCTTGCTGATTGCTGGAAACGAGCCCTGCCCGCAGCCGCAGACCTCGGAACATCTCGCTGCCATCGAGATCATGGCCCTCAAGCACATCATTGTGCTGCAGAACAAGGTCGACCTCATGCGCCAAGAGTCTGCGCTCGAGCACGAGAAGTCCATTCTCAAATTCATCAAGGGCACCACCGCCGATAACGCTCCAGTCATTCCCATTAGTGCCCAGCTCAAAATCAATATCGACGCCGTCAACGCTATGATTGTCGAGCGAATCCCAGTTCCTATGCGTGACTTCACCGCCGACCCACGCCTCATTGTCGTTCGAAGTTTCGATGTCAACCGCCCAGGATCTTCCGTCGATGATCTCAAGGGCGGAATTGCTGGTGGCTCGATTGTTTCCGGCGTTCTCAAGCTTGGCGACGAGATCGAAATCAGGCCAGGAATTGTCAACCGCAGTGACTCAGGCGAGGTTGTCTGCCACCCTGTGCGTTCGCGCGTTCTTTCGCTTTTCGCCGATAATAACGACCTTAAGTTCGCTGTTCCCGGTGGTCTCATTGGTGTCGGCTCCCTCGTTGACCCTACTCTCTGTCGTGGTGACCGTCTGGTGGGCCACGTTCTTGGTCATGTCGGCAAGCTCCCGCATGTTTATATTGAGTTGGAGGCTAACGTCTTCCTGTTACGCAGATTGCTCGGTGTTAAGACAGAGGACAAGAAGCTCTCAAAGGTTGAGAAGCTCTCCAAGGGTGAAATTATAATGGTTAACGTTGGCTCCACTGCTACCGGTGCGCGTGTAAGCAGCGTTAGGGGCGATATGGCCAAGCTTTTGTTGGTCACTCCTGCATGCACTCAAATTGGCGAGAACATCGCCCTCAGTAGACGTATCGAGAAGCATTTCCGCCTCATTGGTTGGGGAACTATCCACGCCGGTCGCCAGGCCACGGCTGTGGAGTGAATTGGAAGCCAAATTTTGTGTTCGACTTGTAGCTCGGATTCTAGGAGGCAACCTGAAGCTTCTTAAGTCTTAATGCTGAATATTGTGCCGCTAGATCTTACATAAAAAAAACTTCTATATTTATGCTTTGCAGAACTCAGGTCATCAGTTGATTGGATTTCAACTCTAAAGGAGTTGGGCCTTTATCTGATTTTGGAATCTGAAATTCTAAGATGCCGGGGGGTACCGGATTGCTACCCTTTTCACTCAAGAAGCTTGGGCCGTACTTTGCAACAATGTATGCCCTGAGCAGTGGAATTTCACGGATTTTCTCGCCTCTCTTGAATTCATCTACTGCGTCGCATAGAAGCTCGGTGCACCTTTCTTTGGCGCGAGTCAGAGGCTCAATAACCTCAATGAGGTCTTCTTTCCCGCAAGCTGTCACCACGGCAAGACGGCATGTTTCACTCAAATTCAGCTCGAAGGGACTTCCAACCGTCATGAATCGTCTGCAAAGTCTGTCCAGTAAAACCTGGCTTTCGCGCTCTAAACGACCTCTTCTAGTCACCGTGTCTTGACACTCAATAGCGGCTTTTATTAACAGTAGAGCATGTTGGGATTCGTCAACGAAACACAAATTCTCTAGGCAATGGAGTCTCATGAGTTCTTCCTTAAACAGAACTTTGAGGGCGGGCTCGCGTTGAATTGTGCCTAGATCGAGGAGATCTTTTATGGTGTTGTCGATCTCAGGCAGCTCCTGATGCTCCCACTTCCAGTTTCTTGCGTCTGCCTCTAGATCACTAGTGCCATTGAGAACCGCTTCCATGTCAGAGTAGTCTTGCTTGAGGTCGTCAATATTCAGTCGCTTCTCATCTATTAGACTCTCCCATGCACACAAACGAGACCCACGAGGTGTCATTCGGTAGAGTGATGCTACCAAAAATTCAGAAGTTCCCTGCTGTGCTCGTTTGTAAAGATCAGAGGATGCGGCGGCCAGAGCGTCTACTGGCAAATCGGGAATTTGGGTCAGAAACCCATTGGAAAGCAATAGGCGTGCCACCCTTAAGCCTTCTTGAACACTGACAACACTGGTACAGTCCATAACCCATTGAAGAAGTGCATTACCACTGACAACAAAGTCAACGCTGTACTCCTGAGGTGCACTGAAGCGTGAGGAAGCTGCTTTCACAAACCTAACGTTCCTGAACAAGCGCATCCCATCAGAGCTCCAGTAGTGCATTAAGTCGCAGCTATTGGGGTGCATCATACTCCGTGTGTAGAACGGGGACTCATTGGGTCCCAAATCGCTGGCCGAGTCCTTTGAAGTAGGGGATTTTACAGGATGTACGTTCTTGCTCAGGTTGACTGTCTCCTCGTAATGAAGTGGCTTTGTCCCCATGAGACGATTCCAAAGAAGGATGGCTAGTCCGGTCGACAAATAGATTTTCTGAGAAAGTAGGGAGCGACTCAACAAAAGCACCTCCATACTGTTGTAAGGAGATCTTAGTACCTCTTCCATTGAATTGCGTGTATTTTCAGAGAGAAGCTCTTTCTCAGACTCAAACCATTTGTCAAGAAAACAAAAACCTTTGGCAGTGGGCTGTAGTACAGTGTTTGCCGAGGGTGAAGCCCTTAGAGCTCGATTCGCTGGCGCATGAAGGAGATGGGCGTTCAGAAATGCATCAATCACGGAGCCCGCCGTTTGCTTATCCATGTTCTGGGTCTCCCTTAGACGTTGTAAGACCTCCGTAGTGGTGAAGTTGTATTCCATGAACTGCGATTTCTTTTTGAAAATCGACTTTTTGGGTGTCGGGCTGCCCGATCGTGTAATCAGGCTGGAAACCATTTCACCGAACATGTTAAGAAATTCATCAACATCTAATCGCGTCACTGTGTCATGCATTGTTATCTGTAACTCAGAAATTGTGGTGGGTTCTTAAAGAAGTCTCACCGGCGGTTTGATTTCGCCTGAGTAAACCTACACTATAATTTATAAAGAGGGCTAGGTGCCACGATTTCCTGATTGAGAAAACTGCCGCTTTACCGTTTTCCTAATGGGGCGGGCATTTTAGGGTTAATTACCACATATCTGCATGCACCTGCTGCATCACAGGGTTATCGCATGCTTTTGGTGTAAGTTTTCAAAAAATTCAACAAAAGATGAGAAGAAGCCATCGCTCAAGCTGGAATCTACAAAGCTATGTAGCGAAATTATTTTACTCGATTTTAGTCCAGCCATATAGTGAATAAGAGCGAGGCAGCATGTCGCGAAGGTCTTCCAAGTCCAGCTCAGGAACATACATTCGTAAATCATCCTGCACGCTTTGGGTGGCTGTGGGCTGCAGCATCCCCATATCGCAGAGTCTTTCCCAAGAATGACGTGCTGCACGGAGTGATGAAGGTGTCGCTCCTAGTTTGACCGGGGCTCCGCCCTGGCCTCTTGCTTGCATTTGAGCAGACATCTCTATAAACCGGTTGGTGTGATCAGCGCGTGCCAACATACGCCATTCGTCGAGAACAATGACCATATTGACGCTTTCGGTTTCGTAACGAGACACAGCACGCGCTGCACATATCAAGAGCGCCCAGTCCAGCTCCGGAACTGCATCTATTGGATAGAGAAGGTTTTCGCTTGTTGATGGCTGCGTGAGTAAGGGGTCCTGAATGTTCAAAATATGTGAAACAAGGAGCGATATCATGTGTCGCACAGAGTTCGTGGTGTAGTGCACCTGTTCCGCAAGTTTGGTCAAGGCATGGCGCTCTATGAGTTCTTCATTTGCAGAATTTTCTAGAAAGGCATCAGAGATCTCCACCAAATGATCTACTGTCTGAGGCTTCGGTAGTGTGTGAACGACAGCAAAATTTCGTGATCTATTGCGCTTTTCGAGCAAGTCCACAACATTCAAACGGGTCGAGGTAGCTATAACAGAAACTCCTATAGGAGAGGTTTGACACAGGTCTAAAAGCTCGTAGGCCAAGACCTGGTGTGCGCTTGTATAACGATCCAACTCCTCGATGACGAATATCACGCTGACCACTTCAGTGCCAGGAACTTCCTCATTCAGAGTCTCCGATGCCGCATTATCGAACAGCTGATTGATGGATTTGAGGGTCTGGCTCATGCTTGGCTTTTCTACGCTGTTGGTGCCGTCGGAGATCAATGCGTCGAGCTGTCTGGCGATTTCCCGGAGAGCTAGCTTATCGTCACTATGACAGAGGCCGTTTATTTTGATTACAAGGAATTGGCCTTTGTGCTCTGCTTCGAGTTTCTGGAGAGCGAAGTTGATAAGCATGGTTTTCCCGGTCGCTCTTGCCCCAAGAAGTATACACTGGTGTCCTCTTTTCTGTACGACTGTACTGCGCAAAGCATTATACACTGAGGAAAACTCTTTGTCTAGACCCACGAGGCGTTTCGGATATGCTTTGCCATATAATTTGTTCAACACTTCGCTACGGCTATTTACCATGGCTAAACGCTTAGCTCTGATTTGCCCTCACCCTGTACTTCCTCTTTTGCCATGGGGTGTGTTAAACTCGCTCACCCAACTATGCACCCGGGTTAACAATCATATAGTATAGACTTTACCAACTTGGTTAAATAAGACTAAGAAAGTTTATTTCCAGAATTTTCTTCCTGTTATGGAATCAGGCTGGTGATATTTCGATCAGTGTTATAAGTCGTCGTCCTCGCGAGGGTCTCCGTATTCCCACATACCCACTCGTTTACTTTTTACATCTTCCTGTAACTGCAGGGCCGCTTGGGCGCCTTCCTCGCTTGCTTGTGACACGGGAACTGACGCGCAGCCCTTGGCAATGATTCTCGAGTTGATGGAATCGTGGCTGCTCACAGAATCAGCAGGGAAAACAATGTCGCCAATGAGCACAACGGGCTGATTCACGAACTGCGATAGATATTCCAAGTAAAACTTCTCATAAAGAATGACCGGCTTGTGAACATACCGCAACGTCACAGGCTTCGCAAGGGCCGAGATCAGTGCGAATTCTTTCGGAATCGGATGCATGTCTTGGATCTGCAAAGTACGAGTTCCGCCTATGTCAATCATGTCAACCTCATAGATGCTAGCCCCTGCTTTCGAGGGTGTGATCGAAGTAATGACACCTCTGTCAAACGTGTCTGATGTGACGACAGTTTCTCGTCGACGTGGCTTCTGGGTGAAGGTCCGTGATGCAGTATTAGAAGCTGCCGAGAAGAACTTTTGCAAGTCCGATTTGAGTTGCAGATAGATGGAGTTCTCAGAAGCTAGACGAGTATAGATTTTCTCGGGCGTCACATGCGTAATGACTGCATCTAGATACTTGGGTTGGCTCGTGGACTCGCTTTGAGAAGCATCGCCAACGCTAAGTTGCGCAGTCTGGGCACTGAGATCCTCTTCAGGCTCTTCATAGTCAGCCCACAAACCTTTCCTTGCGCTTTTGGCCCCATCCTGTGCTTCATCGTACTGCTGCCTTAAACCAGAGGCATTTGCGGAACCCTCGTGAATGGTTGCGTACCCATGGGACAAAAGATCTAAAGCTAGTGAGTTCGACTGTTTGAACAAGGTGGAGACAAACGCACCAGTTTTGTCAACAGAGCGCACTGAACACTGAACATCTCGCTGGTTCCACTCCCGCGTAGTGTAAGCCAAAGCCTCGGCAGCTATTGGCTCAGAGGCCCTGGGCGCGCGTACTCCGTCAAGAACAGCAATAAGAGTACAATTCTCTGATGGAACACTTAGTTTGTACCGACCAGCGGATATAACATTTTCTACGACTGCCGGGAATTTACCGCGACGTTCCAATGAAGAAAGGTAGCCGCGAGCTCTGGCTACGGACTCGCTGGCATCGACAATTGCTCCTGTCTTGGGCTTGGATTTGCTGATAGGAGCGAACATGCCTTTCTTGGCCGCCTGCGCTGCTTCTTCAGCAGCCACGAACTCGTCGTAGAATGGGCTGCGAGCGAGATCGTCCTTGCGGTGCCGCAAAGCCGTGGCCCATCCAGCGCGAATGATTTCTAGAGCTGCATTGCGCGCTTTCTGTGGCCCTAGTGAGAGAGTAACCACAGGACGGGGTTCGTCGTTGCTATTAGGGAATGTGGTCTCCCCATCAACCTGCACGCGCACAACCTGGCCAATGAGAAGCTTTCGCGCGAACTCCCGAGCCTCTGCCGCGTGCTCCGGGTTTTCGTTACGACGGGCACCTCTGGTGCTTGACAGCTGCACGACACGGTTGCCAGGATCTAATACTACTGTATCGGCCGAAAGCACTTTGACGACGACGGCGTCGCTGCTGCTATCAGAGTAGGTCTGTTTGTGGTGTTGGCGAGCCTCAGCGGCTGCACGGAAAAGACCAACACCCTTCTCAGTCGCCTCACGCTGGCCATTCCGCAGCTCCAGTAGGCGTTCTGCGCCAATCTCAGGCGCGTTAGGCACCTCTGCCAAGCCGCTGCGCACCAGAAATAGAGCAATATCGCCCTGCGGGTGAACCAGCGTGACCAGGGGTATCTCAGGATTGTTTCTGGAGGGCGTCACGAGAATAGCGCGCACTTGCGAGCGCTGAAGCAGTCGAGCGCTAACTGCTTCGGCTGCCGCATCACCGAAAACATCTCCTGTACTCACAGAGCTTGCCGAGCCAGCAGAGCCGGCACCAGCAGAGCCGGCAACAGCAGAACCAGCACTAATGTTAGCACCAATGCTGGAGCTAGCAGAGCCGGCACTCGAGTTTGTGGTGCGGTGGGTACGAATGCCTGCTAACATCGCTGGCCCTACATAATGGTCGTCTGGATCCATCATTGCGCGAAGCATGATGCGGTCTCCGCTAATCACTCGTTCCACAATCGCAGGGACTTGGCGCCCACTTCCGTACAAACTGTCCGGCACTTTCGATCTAATGTTCAGCTGAGGTCTTCGCTTTTCGCTCCAGAGACCTAACTGCTGCGACTGGGCCTGGCTCTGCGCATCCACAAGGCGGGTTCCGTATGTTGAGTATCCGGACCTCGACTCCGCGTCCTTTCGGAGCTTCGCCCAGCCCTTAGAAAGCAGGTACTCTGACAGAGACTGGAAGATGGGACTCGAGACGTCGCCGTAGTCCCGGTTGTTGACACTGTACAGAGTCTGGAACTTGACAGGCTTCGACAGTATGAGGTTGCGGAGATGTTCACGAGCGTCGAACCCCAGAGCTTCAGTCGGCCGCGGAACGTCCAGGTATGCAAGCGAAAGCTGGGACTCGCGGCCAGACTGCTTGTCGAGCAAAACGAGCGTATCTCCACTGACAACAGACTTTACTCGGGAACTCATGAGTGTTTTTCAACTGTGAAGATTTATCTGGGAAAGTTGGCCGAAACACAAGCTATGTCCCAAGCCTCTTAACACTTGGCACCTTGTGCGTCTCGGTCAGAAGGGCGTGGGTTGAGGTAATTTAAGGTGCTGATGTGTGCGTCATTCAGTAACGGCGCCCGACCCAAAATTACAACGCAGCCGCGTTGGGACTGAGCAGGGTGCTATGCCCTGGATTGGACCGCAGGATTCCAGTGAGTAGATTTCGAGGATTAGTAGGAGAAGACTCGCTGGTCAAACCAGTATTGCTTCGCACGATACAATAACATCGCCCCGCATGCATCTTCGACTGAGCTATGCCCCTCATTGTCATCTTGAATGGAAATTCCAAATTTCCCTTGGAGGAGGTTCTTGAGCCCGCGTTTCTTACCACCACCCGGGTATTTCTGTGTGTCGATAGCGTTAATGTAGAGTAGTTCGGAGAGCCCCAAGGCGTTAAAGTCGTTCCGAACACTATGTCCCACAATCGTTCTCCCATGAAACAAATTTTCAAGTTCATTCTGAAGATCTCGGAGGCTCCAAAGATTGCCTTCAGCTCGAGCTTGTTTAATGACGCTTCTGGTGATACCACTCCAACGCGTTCTGTAATTCAAAACTTTGCATCCGGGATCGACATAAACATCTAAGATGACGTAGCCGTACATGTTCACAACAGAGCATCGAGCAACGCGGTTGCTGCATTGCTCTGTCGTGATCATTTCACAGTCAATTGCCAGCACATCTGTGGGCTCTGCTGGTGTAGAGGTTGAACGTCTCGCCATATCCTCGAGGCCTGAGAAATCGCCTTGGAATTCAAGCAAAGTGTACAAAGTGTCCAATCCGTCTCCCATCTTTCTTTGTGAAATTGGAATAATGTTAGAGCGCTCTTCCCTAAATACGTTGCTCCTATGTAATTGCCGGTAAGAGCAGTCTCAATGTGAGTTGGGCTAGGGTGACCAATTGAATGACCCTCACTAGGGTTTGCAACTCCGTTATGACCCGATAGACGGCGCGACTATGAGGTAACAGGTCCGAGCTCCAGACTATTCTAACAGCTATAGGAAACTCACAACTGTGAAGGTTCAGTTAATTGAATCGGACTGGACTTAACAAGGGCTTTCACATAATGTTCCTTCAACTGAAATTTACTGAAAAAATTGGCCCTGTCGAGGCATCACGTGCCAGGCACCCTTCTCCTATACGTGACAACTTCCTCATTGGATAAGCCCTTCTAAGCTCGATTCAGACACATTGCCCCACACGCATCTTCGACAGGGATAAGTTTCCCCATCTTAAATACTCACTCTAAAATTGTTCTGTAGCAGGGTTTCGAGCCTATTTTGGTTACCGCTCTCTGAAATTATCCTCATCTTTATAACGCGGGTAGTGGTGGAATTCCCGGTACATCTAGACCCTTCTGAATGTTGCGTCCCACAACTACCCTACCTTGTAAATTCAGCAGGTCATCTTAAAATCGTTCCAGGTCTCGAAATTCACCTCTGGCGCCGGATTCAGTGAGGACTGTTTTAGTGAGAACTGTTGAGACCCGTCCAGTGCGTTCTGTATTTTGCGGCTTTACACTCGAGGTCGACGTAAACATCTAATACAACATGAGTTATGCCCCACACAATTCGCATTCCTCAACGTTCAAGTTCGAGTGAGCCGGCCTGCTGAGCAGGCAATGCTGAGAGAGGCACGAGCTGAAAACACATATAGGAAATGCATGTAGAGGGCAGCTTTGCGCTACCTAAGGTCGTTCTGGTACATTTGGTGTCAAAAAAAACTTAAAAATCATATCATCCTATATTGAGACTTGAGACAGAACTGTTGCGAGTAGTAATGGTGAGCAACAGATTCGGACCAGGGAACCAGTGACCGCATTATGCAGGACTAGCTGGGATTGAGCAGTTTAACCGGTAGAAAAGCAGCTTGAGCTCTATTCATAGCGGAAAATGTGCTCTTTGAACCACTTTTCCTGACTGCGGAATAGATACATAGATGCGCGCGCATCTTCAATGGAATCATGGCCATCACTGCCCTGCTGGATTTGCATTCCAAATCTGTCGTTGAGCAAGTTCTTGAGTCCAGGTTGAGCTCCGGCTTCGGGGTATTTCTGCGTGTCAATAGCCGCGATGCTCGAACCGTTCTTGAGATGCAGCTGGTTGAGATCATTACGCACATTATGTCCGACGACGACTCTGCCGCGGAACATCTTGAGGAGGTGATCTTGAAGATCTTCAAGATTCCATAAATTACCATTGGCCCTAGCCTGATTTATGGTGTTCCGCGTGATGCCGCTCCACGGCGTTCTGTAGGAGAGAACTCTGCTGGCAGGGTCCACGTAAACATCCAGAACGACGTAACCGAATTGATTCACAACCGAGCATCTAGCAACCCGACTCTTGCTTCTTTCTGTGGTAATCATTTCACAATCTATGGCCAAGTACTTAGTGGGGCGGGCAGGATCTGGCCGATCTCCGTGGCGGTTTCTGCGGGCCAAGTTGCCAATTCCTCCCTCATGATCCAGCAGATAAGTCAAAACAGAGTGTTCGCCAGCAGCAGTCATGTTCAGATCTCTTAACAAATAAATTTCTTCTCAAATGTAGATTGAGTAAGTCGTAGATCTGAGGTCCTTTGGTGGGATAGGTCACGTGTGTGTCGAGGTTACACGGGGTCGCACAAACATTTTATGGTCGACAAGTGCGCTGGAAACACTAGCTCTAGCGTCGGAGAATTCACAGGAACTGAGAAAGATGGGATCCTCTGGGAAAAAGATGCTCGTTTTTAACATTACTCAATCTGTACAGAACAAGCTGACTCATCAATGCATATACCCCTGAAGTCACGTTCGCGCGATAATAACAAATGGCTGCAGGTCCCGGACAATGTGGGGGAATCCAGACGCACAATGACGCCCATGGCAAGTTAGTGTCGAGAGGTCCCAAAAGGCTTGTGCTTGACGGCCTTTTAGTTTCGTGTGAATTTCGCAGAATCCCTTTATGCAATAACAGGGTTGGGGTGTAACCCTGAGGAGTATTTTCCTAAGGACCCAAGAGATTTCATTGGACGCGAGCGGAAAATTGGGAACAATGTATAATCACGAGTCAGTTGACCAAACAACTGAGGCATACCGAGAGATCTGTTGACTGAAGTTTGGTGGAGACAAGTTGACGATTGAGTCAAACGCACACAGCCGACAGCATAGCGAGGCGAACATGCTTGGCTGTGATATGAGTTTATATCGATGTTGAGTCGAGCACGCAAGGATGGGCCCAAACTTTCATCCTCTTCAGGCATGCCGGGAAGGAGATTTTCATAAAGCCGAGGACTAAACCGCTCAACAAAGAATTGTTAGGTCACTTCAATGCTACTTCAAAGGGACTCGTATTGAACTGGATCCTGTTGACTCGCAAATCGAAACAGAGCTCAAATAAAGATTGATCGAACAGCGCTCAGAAGTAGCAGCAGAATGCGGCCAAACGCATCGAGCTTTAGTAATGTGGCCACAGCCTGTGGAGTCCAAACACTAGTGCGACAGTCGCACAGCTCACATAAGCATAATGCTTGCAGTAGAATTGAGAGGCATACTACTAGCCCAGCCGAGTTAGCTAAGCTCACTGATTGTCCGATTCAATTTTCGGACTAATACAAAAGAATCGAGAGACCCTTGGCTAATTTACCCGCCCACCGTTGTGCGTCGTGATCGCATGCCCACGGTGATCAGCTGATGCGGACTAAGAGTCGCAATGCCTCTCCTGAGTCACGCGGGCATTTTTTCATGTTTCGGCTGGCCCAGCGAAAGCGAAAAAGACCTGACCCAGAGCAGCACGTCCCCGACCAGCACGTCTCGCGTCACATCTCATTTATTCTGAAACTGCGCCTGCGCAAAAGCTTTACTTGAGCGGAACAATGGGTCTTTTCAGCAAGAAGAATAAAGATGAGAACAAGCCTGAGAACAAGCCTGAGAAGAAGGAGGACTTCCATTACAGAGGCCATGATAAGATGCCGTCCAGCAGTGGGCTGCACGACCCTATCTTGAAGGCAGTTCATGAGCTGCAGCCCTTCGAGCAGATGACGAGTGAGCACGCTACGGCCGCAATCACGCCCTCTGGTGCACTGAGAGATATCTTTGGAAAGCCCATCCTCAACCCGGATTTGAGCAATCCTGCACGAGCTCGAGAGGAGCGGCCATTGGACACGATTCGCTCCTTCGAGTACTCGACGACCGGCGACGAACGCATCAAAGACACAATGGAGACCACGGCTCTCGGGTTCCGGCCCCGCCAGGAGTTCAACTCTATGCCGCGTTACGAGACCAATCCTTACAGCAACAATGTCATATCGTTCGGCGACCCGAACGCTCCTCCCGACTCGACGGACACCATTCAGCAGAACGAATACTTCCTCTCGAGCTCGGGCAAGCCTGAGGAGAAAAAGAAGAAGCGAGGCCTGTTTGGTAAGAAGAAATGAGCTTTCCATGTTCATGACGCAGCCTTCACCCCCTAGCAATTAAGCATCAATTATTATCATCAGCCTTTCACTCATGCTCTCAGCGCGTTGTTGCGGAGGCGAGATTTAGCCCAGCAATAAACACCAATCATAGAAACAGCCCTTAAGTTTGCCGAACAACACATGTGCCTCGCCTCTGTTTCCATTTGAACCGTATAGCCATAATACGCCACAGCCAGGGCAATCGAGAAAATTAATTTATGTATGAAACTATGCATTTTCCAGCACGCGCAATGCTGCCTGATACAGCACCAACATTATGCTACTTTGCGCGCTAGTCCACACGAATCGTGGCACAACGCCACTGAATAGACCAAGCGCGCCTTCATGTACAAATATGGCTCGCAAGCCAGCCAAAGTCCCGCGAATCTCTTCGCTGGTCTGCGTTTGGATCCGCGTTTTGATCACGTCTAGGGGGGTTGTCAAAACTCCGGCAGCACCTCCCGCGGCGGCCCCAACAAACAGCTCCATCGGAAGGCTAATGGTTCGAGAGTGAGCCTGCTGCTGTGCTGTCTTCCTGAATTGCTCGTAGAAGGCGAACTGCAGCGCGCTGAAGGGTAGGTCGCGCAGCATTGTCGCCTTGTAGCCATGAAACAGTGCTGACCACCCCTCTTTGGCGACGATGTCCCGGAAGGCCGAGGTCAAGCCCTTGTAATTGTATCCGCTGTGGTAGGATTTATTGTTGTATGGTCCCTGAAGTTGGAACCGTGTTTTAAGAACTTCGGAGGGCACGTAGACAATAGAGCTCGCCAAATCTCCGAGGAATCCAGATATGAAATGCACCAGTGTCTCATTCAAAGAAGTTCTGTCGCGCATCGAGCGCTTGATGGTTTCGTAGGTTCCAAAAAACATCATCGTCGAGGGGAAACTCCCGGCAAGCATCGCTGCGTAGCCTCGATATAGACCAAATCGCAGCCCCTCCTGTGTGTATATCGTCCGTGTGGCCTGAGCCATGGTTCTGTATTGCTGGTATACTGACCGAAGGTCAGCGCCTTGCTGTCGGGTCTTCACGGTATCTAAAGGATACATGAGGCTGTCCCCCAGGGCACCACCGAGGCCGCCAGCGGCCAAAACGTGCCCTAGTACGGGATCATGGGTCTCATGGAGCTCGGCTATGAACGAGGATTCGCCCATAAACCGAGTCTTTTACCGAATCGACGCGATTTGTGATATCAAGCGTGCTGTGTGCTGATCACCAGGGGAGAATTTCAGCAGGAACCCCAAAAACGACATATTGTTACAGACGGATTCACTCTTCTCGCGACCTTAATGGGCAGTCGAAGCTCACGGCTCAGCTGGGAATTTAGAGTCCTGATAGAAATATGAGAAAGCGGTGAGAAGCCAAATCAAAGAAACAAAATAAAGGACTTACGAAATCATCGAGGCGCACCTCAACTTTATGGAGTGGTCGCTATGACCCTGAGCGGGGATCTAGATCTGATATGTAAGGAACCCATTTATAAACCGCCAATCTATAAAAAGCCTCTGACTCCTGTGGAAGCGTGAAATCTAAGTCCCATCACGAGAAATTATGCAATGCCGGCAATTCGTTCGAGCGCTCTTAAGCACAGACTCAACCTTTAAGGAAAAACCCAAATACAGCTATGGCATCAACGTTCAGGGTAAGGTGAGCATAAGTGGTGCCGGATGGTTTTCGTAGCAATTGCGTGAGTTCAGGGGGGCCAATACAAGAGCATGAAACGCGAACCAACGCAGACCGAATCCATCTCCACGAACTATTCCGAGTCTCTTCCCAGTTGTGTGATTGCCCTATCCTTTTCCATCACTTTGCTGCGTACCTGGTTTTTAGACGCGGACTGGGTTAAACGCTCCTCCAGGGCAGGGGCACACTCTCGATAACTCGCCCACTTGGCTCAATGGGTACCCGTGGGGTACTCACGCAGTGCTGGGTACCCAAAGTGCAGCATCCCCAGAAAGTGGCAGAGGGCTTAGTGGCAGTTAGGTTGAAAAGAGAGTGCTGCAATTGACACTCTATGAACCTAGCAAAACTGATACAATGAGCTAACCGGGCCCCTGTTTAAGTTCAGTCTTGTGTTTACTTCTCTCGCGCCAAAATTCTAATTGCCAAATCCCCCTTGATTTATGCGTGGTGGTGTGCATAGATCTGCGGAAATTCACGTTAGGCTGCATAACCCCGGCCCAAGATCTCGGGTTGGCAGCATGAACCATGCTATATTAGCATTTTTGTGAACAGGTTATTACTCCTTATAAGCCAGATTAACTTGAGTATTCGTCGGTAGGAAAACTTTTACAATGTTTCGAGAACCAAGTAGGCAAAGTTGCATGGCGGCCCTGAATCATGAACTCAGCATGAGTTACCTAGTGAAAATCTTACCAGGCATCGCATTTTCTTCACCGGCATCGTTGAGTTACAGAGCCCAGCAGCCCATCACATGCTATAAAGAATCAACTAGCACGTTCTCTGAGAAATTGGCCAAAGAGTCAGACTGGTCGGATTCAGAAAGCTTGGGCACACGCGATTCGGACTGGCCGGATTGGTCGCGATGGTCGAGACGGAAATCGAGTTCTTTTTCTCAAACCTCCGTGGATACAAGCATAAGCACAGAGGATGGCCTGGACGTCTCGCTACGGTCGAAAGCTCACCTAAGTCCGGAGTCACCATTTGATGGGAGCTCAACTGCAACCGACTCAACATTGAAGACAGATGAAGTCATACCCAAAGATCCATCTGCCGCGTATCATCCTGCAAAGACTGGTTTCGCAGTCTGGGTAGGCAATCTGGGACCGAAAACAACACTACTTGACTTACGAACACTTTTCGGCACACCTGATCTCCAAAGCATCTATCTAATACAGAGAACAGGCTGCGCATTCGTCAACTATAACAGTAAGGAAGGACTCGATTCGGGTCTGAAAGCGGTTAGAGCCCGAGGCGGGAAGCTTCACGATCATGAAATTCTTGTGAAGGCTCAAGTCACGGAGGAAGAAGAAAGCAGCACAACCTCAGGGACAGATTCGCAGGTCTCAACTTGCAGTTCGCAATCCAGCCCTGATATGTCTAAATTTCGGCCATTTCGATACTTCATTTGTAAGAGCTTGCTCGTAGATGACCTCGAGCTGGCAAAGAAAACCGGCCAGTGGTCAACGCAGCTTCGCAACAAAGACAGGTTTAACGAGGCATTCAACACCTCTGAAAACACCATTCTTGTGTTTTCTGCTAATCGCACCTCGGCCTTCTATGGAATTGCAAGACTGGATAGCCCATTTGAGGATTGTAAGGGCGATCAATCAGCCTCTGAGTCGAAGAAGGAAGTCACAATCACAGAACCAGAAATCAAACAAACGCCTATGATTTTGCATCCTGAAGATGGTATACTCATTCCCGAAGGCACAACAGTATTGGACCCTTTGCGTGGCAGCCAATTCTGGAAAGTCTCCGGATGTCGTTGCATTGAGCCCGAAGTTGAAAAATGGACGGCGCCAGCCAAGATCACTTGGCTTTCCTCAACCAACAGCATAGTTCCCTTCTCCAAAACAAGACAGCTCAAGAACTCATTGAACATGAACAAGCCAATTAAGGTTGCCAGGGATGGTACGGAAATCGATCCGGAAATAGGTAAACTATTGTGTCAGATGTTTGATTGATGTATTAAGTAGAGTAAAAGACGAACTTGTTTCGTAAGAAAGACGCCGCCAACTATCGTTTTGAAGTGATGTGCGCTCGAATTGACTCAAGGTGCACATACAAAGTTAGCGACACACTCTCACCAGCTCTAGCAAATTATTTACAAAAATTTCGAGGCTTTCTTCTCAAACAAATGGCCCTCTCGCAACCACTGTCGATAATCGTGCAGACTGCCAATCTTCTCTCCATAGTAGTCTGGTAGTGGGTTGGTGTTCACGTTGTGACGAACTGGGTTCGGCCTGTTCTTGGCGACGTGCTTGAGGAAAACGTTGTCCATTTGGTGGAATGCCGTGCGTGAGCTTCCAATCAGAATGTTGAAAATCTGGCTTCCTACAACTGGACCCACGACCCATCCTAAAAAGCCAGAAACCACGATACCTCCTAGATAGATCCATTGCATCTCAATGCCCATGAATGTTTTGTTGAAATCGATAACAAGGTTAGCGAAGTATTGAAAAGCTAAGGCGGACGCAAAAGTTGCAGTGAAAACGGATGTGGCGAAGCCGACTATTCTTCGCCGCTTCCGTAACTTGAAAAATTCGCTCCACGGCATTCGAGGCCCAGAGCTTTCGGTAGCCTTGGTAGATGCCATTCGGAGGCCCAATCTAGAAACGGGAGGTTTAGCAGCAAAACGAGTGCTAAGAGCTGAAGAAGACAGAGAGAACTGTCTTGCTGTAGGCCTACCCAGGAACAACCGCATTCCCTTCAAGAGTGGTTGTGCGGGTCCAGTTTGCACCAGAGGGCGTGCACCAAGCAAAAACATCTCACAAACGGACCTAATGAAGTTCGAAAGTCAGACTCTCAGTCCCCTTTTTGAGTAGGCTTAAATTGGGTTGGGCAGATCCAGAGATAACCCTCCCAAAGGCAATATGTCGTTTTTTTTACAAGGAATTCGCCTGAGAAGTTGAGAGCTTCAAACTAATGCAATCCCAGGTCGAATTATCTCATTGAATACATACATCTCTTTCGGCAAATTCATTCTAGTGATGGGATGTGACGTTGACTTTTACGATAGACACATTGTTGATTATCATTAGTTGTTCGACTAAATCAAAGGGAGAAGCGCGACCTAAGCTTCGGCATCAAAAGAAGTCGAGCTTTGCGAGAAAATGCGATCTTGCTCCACCAGTATCGACTTTCTTCTGGTTTGATTGCTCTTTATATACTGATCGAAACCCTTTACAATATTTCCCGCACTTGCATCCTGCAGGTAGGTCCCTTCTTCAACGTAAATGCGGTCTTCGATAGCCTCTAACTCGTTGTCGATGCTGAGCTTCTTGTTGATGAGTTCTTTCAAGGACTTGCTCAACCTGTAGTATGCTTCTCTCTCCGGATCCTGTGCGGAGGAGGGTTCTGCCTTGGACGGCGGTTCTGTTTTGATAGTACTATCAGACTGAGAGACTGGTTTCGCCTCGGCATCTGAAGGAGTCATGGCTACAAATCAGAAAATCATCAATCCAGCTTTGCAGCCGGTCTCAATGTGGAAGGGTGAGAGATGGAAAGCAGCACCCGGATTTTGGGCAAGGGGTAAAGAACCTCGACGTTTTGAAATTTTATGGAAACTCGAGATCTGAGGTCTGAAGCACGAAGAATCAATTGAGGACCTAAGAGTGATAATGCCTACTCATTATACTCCCGAAGAGCTGCGGAGCGCGAGCAATCGCGTGATGAAATCGCTCAACAATATCAACGGTAATGCAACTCGCACACCTTTGACCAAGCCTGCGATTCTCAATGGTAGGGGCCTGGCAGAGGGAAAAATCAGTAAATCTTCAAGAAAACGACATAACAGAAAAGCCAGGGCTAATCTGGCTGGAAAGTCCATGGCGAATCTCCTCGATGAGCTTCCGGAAGCGCCGCAACCTGAGCCCGTTCCTATTTCTGCTGAGCAGCTAGAACAGCAGCGCAACGAGCTTGCCAACAAACGAGCGCATCATAATCGAAAAGCAGAGCAAAAACTAGTCACCAAAGAGATCACCAGTTTTGCGCCAGCCAGTTTGGACGAGATTAGAGCTCGACTCCAAAAGCTGAAGCAGGAATCTGCTTCAAGTACCAACGCAATGTCAGAGTGATTCCGAGGGAAACGTTCCTTCCACATTGTGTATTCAATTCCCATTATTTATTGCCTTAATCCATCTTTTATTAGTGTGCTAGCTAGCTTTGTTCATTTTGGAATTTCTTCGGTCTATACGGTGATGGAAGCAAGCTCCATAAATAAGAATAATTTAGATAGAAGAGGCCTGGTTTCGTCCAACACGAACGCGAGTGTCCTCTCAAAGGTTTTCAATGTGATTTCGTGTGCTCGATCCATACGGTAGTTTAGTCAATGCGGTGAACAAGGAGCTGCTCAACGAGACCCTCGACAGGCAAACCGTTCTCGATGACGTCGTAAATGGCCTTCATAAGAGGGAATTCAGCCTCGAGTTTCTTCGCGACCAAAAGCTCATGCACCTCCTTACAGGTGACAACTCCTTGGGCACTCTGACCGTTGAGAAGAACTTTCTCGATTTCCTCAATAGGCTTGCCCTGTTTAATGGCCTCGCGAGCGACACGAACATTGCGTCCTCCAGAGCAAGTAGTGATCAGATCGGCAACACCGGCCGACTCGTAGCAAATAGTCTCAGCCTTGAAAGTTGAGAAGAAGGTCTTGCCGAACTTGACCATCTCAACTATACCGTGGCGCATAATTCCAGCCTTGGCGTTATCACCCCAGCCAGCACCCTCAACGAGACCAGCTCCGATGGCGATGACGTTCTTAAGGGCGCCGCCAATGGAAACACCTGCAGTATCATCCGAGACTTGGACATGGAAATATGTTCTCTCAAAGAGCTCGCGCATGAGAAGAGCATCGGGATCACCGGGCTTGAAGTGCGGATGAGGTGGGAAAGCCACCGTCGTCTCGCACCACTTCTCCTTGGCGACTTCGGTCGCGATGTTCGCACCGCTTAAAACACCGCAATGAAGACCGAGGGTCTTTGTGATGACGTCACTGAGCAACTCCGGGCCCTCAGGTGAAACGTTGAGGCCCTTCAAGCAGGACACAGCATATTTACGGCTAAAATCAATGCCGCTGAGCTGTTTCATTATGTTACCCAAGAACTGATGGGGAATGTTGATAACAACGATGTCGGCTTTAGCAACGACGTCCTTGAGATCAGGATTGGCCCGCAAGTTCTTAGGAAGCTTTATGTCGGGCAAATACTTCACGTTCTCGTGCTTTTCATTGATGAGCTCCGTGAGTTTTCGCCCCTCGAGCTCCTCCTCAAACACCCACATGTTTACTTCAGACTCGAAGTACTGGTGCTTCTCAGCGCAGTTCTCAGCAACAAGCTTGGCAACAGCAGTTCCCCAGTTGCCGCTACCGACGACGCAGGCCTTGAACTTCTTCGAATACTCAGTAGTGTTGGTCATATTCAAGTATTTAGAATTCGTATGATATGATTTGATAGTGGCCAGCTGTCCCTGGGAATATTTATAGGCAACCTGCTGTGGCAGCTCCAGGGCAAGGGCTTTGCGGTGCCAGGGTATGACGTAGTTTCTGCCGATGTCTCGTGACGTATTCCCAACGGTCCACTGCGATCGAATCGCAGCCTTAGACGGGCCTCGCAGAGCAAGCATGTTAGATAAGATACGTGCTTATTCCTCGCTATGCGGCCTATGTGGAGTTTACTAGGCGTCTGGACCCTAGTTCTTCGAGCGGCTGATTGTTTTTGCGAGTTGATTTAGACCTAGTGGGTTGTATCTGCCCTCGCTAAGCAATCCCAACTCTATCTTCTATGTAGCTCACTCTTCGTGTTTTCGTTCACGGTATGTCTGGCAATTACACACCAGACTGCTTGAATCCCTTTAAATCGCTATTTCGATGACTTAATAATTATCCGACGTGCTTGCGGCTCCCATCGTTGAGAGCCATGTGACTCATTCAGGCTGATCTATGCGAGCCTTGGACGAGAAAATATTCGACCCTTAACGCGATCTGCAGAGCAAGTCTTCTGGAGGTTCGAAATCGACGGGCCAGTCGCGGGTTAGGAAGTTGCTCGTAGCCGTGCAGATGAAAGACACCAGTCCCTGCAAGCAGGAGGCTTGCGAGATCCAGGCATGTTTGAGGATGCATCATTTTGACGATAGTAAGTGCGCAGACGAGATCAGGCGTTTGTATCAGTGCTGCAAACGGTTCTATGACCGCAGCGGGGTTTCCGCTACGAATAAGTGCTGTCCCAGTCCTGATGTGCTGTACATGAAGATTGATCAGATGGACAGGCTCCCTAGCTAGTTAGATTATTTTTGAAACCAGAAGCTGATCCATGTGAGCGCTCGAATGTTCTACGTCATGGGCAGAATCGTGGAGCTTGGTTAGTTCAGACTGGTGAGTTATGAGCTTAGAATGACATACAATGAACCCATGAGTTAGAACTAAAACTGCTTTAATGAGTTAATGGGTACACAGACTGAGTCTCAGAGGCCCAGTCTCTAGTGGTTCTGAGTGTGGCCATGAGCTTGGCCTCCGGAGTCCCTGCGGGCGGCTCATACATGTACTTCCACTGGGCGAATCTGGGCATTGAGCATAGAATGCTCTCGACGCGAGCGCCAGGGGTTTGAAGGCCGAAAGAGGTGCCTCTGTCGTGCACGAGATTGAACTCAACGTACCTTCCGCGACGCCATGCCTGGAACTCCTTCTGCTCAGGGGTGAACGGCATGTCCTTACGCATCTTCAAAATGGGAACGTAGGTCAGCAAGAATGAGTCGAGAGCATCCGTCGCAAAGTCGACGAGCTTTGACGCATCGCGATCACAGACGTCGTCAAAAAAAATGCCGCCGATACCGCGAGCTTCCTGGCGGTGGTGATTCACGAAATATTTGTCACACCAGTCCTTGTACTGCGAATAAAATTGAGGATCGTGCTTGTCGCACACACCCTTGATCATCTGATGGAAGAATATGGCATCTTCCTCGAATAAATAAGTAGGGGTGAGATCACAACCGCCTCCGAACCACCAGGCCATCGGATTACCCTGCGGATCGCTGGTCTCGAAGTAACGGTAGTTGAGGTGAACTGTTGGCGCCATTGGGTTGTGAGGATGCATGATCATAGATAGTCCACAGACCCGATATGGAATCGGCTCGCCAGTCCATTTCAAGTTCGGATGGTTCTCGTGCATCTTCCGGAAGCCAGCCTCGGGAACTTTGCCGCTGACTATAGAGACATTGCAGGCGCCCCGCTCAATGACGTTGCCGTCCTCAATGACGGCCGAGATTCCGCCGCCAGAACCGTCGGCGCGCTTCCATTCGTCCATGAAAAATGGCTTGCCATCGAGTTCGCCTAGAGTCTTGGCGATCTCCCTTTGACGAGAAAGGATCATCGCCTCCATGCGGTGATAAATCTGGTCAGACATTGGATTGCTTGTGCTTACTCTCTCAGAGTCTCCGGTCTGAACACTGTTTGTTTGCGACGAACATGCGGAATCAGCCATCCTTTTCTAGTGCCCAGGCAGGTACAGCTCTAGCCAGGTACGATCGTATCGCAGTGGGTTGGGGGTCTCGAGATCCTCAACCGACGGTCGATCTGGGGTTCGGCTCCTCTCAGTAGGTTAGCACTGGAGTTGGGACATCCCAAACAAGGAACTGGCACGGCGATTGAGTGGACAAATTGGGGCTCGAAAAAAGTACGTCTACCGAGGCATAGTAAAAAATACTTGGCATAATCTGAATGGCCAGGAAGCTCAAGCATGTGCTGGCGAATTTCAAAGCCCAGCAAAAACGGGTAGGCGCTGAGACCTCCCGAAAAAGACATGCTGAAAAATTAAAGCACGATCAAGCTACAGCCAAGGCCGCCCGCGCCAAGGCCGCTGAAGCCATAATTTCTAAGAAAGAGTCCTGGTTCCCATTCGAGGATTCTCACGAAGAGACGATTCTCTTTGTGGGAGAAGGGGACTTTACATTCGCTCTCAACCTCATCGACAAACTTCCAAACACCAAAGTAATAGCATCAAGTTTAGACTCACACGAGACGGTCGTCGAGAAGTATGCAGATCGAGCAGTGGAAGCACTGGAGGAGCTAGCTGAGCTCGAAACGCCAATATTGCATGAGATCGACGCAACGCAGCTCTCCAAATACAAGCACTTAAGAGAGGCTATTGGTGAAAATGCGTCACTAAGCGTTGCGTTTAACTTCCCCCATCTGGGGAACTCTGTAAGCGACCAGAACAGGAATATCCGCCAGCATCAACAACTTATATTGGCATTTTTCAAGCAATGCAAGGCCATTGGAGCGAAGAGAGTTGCCCTTTCCTTATTTGACGGAGAACCGTATAACTCATGGCAGCCGAAGCAGCTGGCCCGGGCTGCTGGGTACCATCTGGTTCGAAGTGGAAAATTCCCCTGGGAGTTGTTTCCCAAGTATAAGCACCAGCTGACGCTAAAAGGCGGAGCCCAAACCAAGAAAGCTCAGTATCAGCGAGAGGCACGTATTTATTTATGGACGTCGGAGCCACCCAAAAAACAAGTTGAGCCGAAACGCAAGGCTGACGACTCTGACGACGAGTATCCAAAATTTAGAGAGCATAGACAGGCTTAATATCTTCTGACTTTATATCGTGGCCTACTCCCCCAAACTCGAGACTGGGACTGGCGTGGCGCTGCTGCCTCTTGAATGCTTTAGTGGTCCACACTTCTCCAGGAGGAAGCATTACGAGTTCGGAATCTACTTTGCTCCGCGTGTGGATAGCAAATGGCACCATATTGAAGAGTGGTTCCATCTTGATACTGCGGCATAAAGGACACTTGTTTTTAGAATAACCATCAAACAAGGCCTCGAGCTCGTTGTGATTCCCTGGCTGACAGTTTCTTGTTTTCAGCACTGCAGCGCTCAGCAGAACCTGGGATATAAGCGGTGACTGTCGGGGCCTACGATGAACCTGCCTCACAGCTTGCTGAATTTCGCTGATGGCACTGCAGTTCCCTCCCTCATGGATGTAGTACTCGTGATTTCGGCTATAGTTCACGAAACGCTGAACCTCCTTCAGTGAGATGTGCGCACATGGGCGGGGATCATCCACCATTGTCGACTTTCTAGTGCATCGCGTCGTCAAACTCGGCTGCCAGGTTTTCTTGTAGAACAGCGACGTGACCTCCATTACAGCTGCGCAGTCGACAGGGTTCATCTTACTGAATGCTTTTCGCCCAAACGATAGGGCCTCACCAACGTTACCAATGGCGATGAGTCGTCTGTATTCCTTTAATTGCATGTTCAGCTCCAGCTTTGAATTGGCTTTTCTCAGAATTGATCGATGCGCTCGACACCACTTTAAGATAGGCTCGTAATCCATGCGCGTATAATATTGAATGAGTTCGTTCTCACAGGCGGTGCTTTGGAGATCCACCAAGCTTGTAATCTCTGGCCGCATTTTTAGCAGCTGCCGAACAGCCAAAGGGTAGCAGCCCCTTTCGCACAGGTAATTGGCCACAGGAACAATGATCGGTAGGTCAATTGCTGACTCGTACGAGGCAGGAGGCGCCGTTGCCACATGCTGAGAGTCGGAGGCTTTATCACAATTAGAGATGCATTCGTACTGCATCCAGTACTTTGCGCGCAACTTCAATTCATGAACAAGCTGCTCATGGTGAATCTTCGCAGCATGCACAAGCGCAATTAGCTTCTTGATGCGCTGTATGGCGGTTTCAGCATCTGCCCCGGCAGCAATCTGGGATTTGAGGCTCGTCAGCTCGGTCTCGAGCTTCTGTCGCATAGTCCTGAAGTTGATGTGAACTAATTCGGCCTGATGGTGCAGCATATTAACATTTATGAGGTCCGGCATGGCCAATTTCGGCGGCCTACACTCACCACTCTCGCAGCAGGTTGGAGGCAGGGTAAACGTTTAGGGCACTCTCAGTTCTAGGGTATGCCTGTGTCCAGCTATTTACTTACTGCGAGCAGCAGAGGTGGTTGTCAGTCAAGTACGAAGCAGCTCTAAATCTATGTAATATGACCAGACTCGTTGCTGTCTGGAGATTGAGGGGAGCGGCTCTCCCCATTCTGTCTTTTTCTGCTGTAAATCTAGTCTATTTTGTGGTAGGACCGTGCACCTCGTTCAATTTCTTTCTTAGTTGGTGTTTTCAAGCTCCTGCAGAACCGCGCGCGTGAACTCTTCAGTTGTGCTCTTGCCTCCGAGATCTGGGGTAGCAACCTTCCTGTCGGCAAGAGTAGCGTGAACAGCCTTCGAGATAGCGTTCGCATCCTTATCGAGGCCGATGTGACGCAACATCATGGCACTTGAGAGCAGCAAAGCCGTCGGGTTGGCAATGTGTTTCTTCTCAATGTCGAGACCGACGTGACGCGAACCAGGTTCGAAAACGGCATGGTCGCGGCCAATACTGACACCGGGAACGACACCAGGGCCGCCAACGAGGCCTGCACCGATGTTACTCAAGATATTTCCGTACAGGTTCGGCGTCACAAGCACCTGATATTGTTGCGAGTTTGAGACGGCCTGCATGGCACAGTTGTCCACGATGACGCTGTCGACCTCGATGTCTGGGTAAAGCTTCTCGCCGACACGGGTGACGGTATTGCGGAAGAGGCCGTCGCCCTTCTTCATGATATTGGCCTTGTGAACGGCTGTAACGCGGGTGAGTCCGTTAGCCTTGGCGAAGTCGAAAGCAAAGCGAGCCAATCGCTCGACGATAGGTTCGCTAGTGATTTTGAGGGACTCAACAACTCCTGGAACGGGGTTTGTCTCCAAGCCGGAGTACTCACCCTCAGTGTTCTCTCGAATAACGACAAAGTCGACGTCCTTGTGACGAGAGTCGACGCCTGGGATACTCTTGAAGAGCGAAACAGACGCGAAAATATCAAGATCTTTGCGGAGCTGGACGTTGAAACTTGGATGTCCAGTTCGCACAATCGGTGTGTAGAGAATGCCCTTGAGACCGACCTTTGTGCGCTCCAGCGAGCGGATAGCTGCGAAGTATTCCTCGGGGGGAGTCGCGCTCTCGGTCTTGCCTGTGACATTAATCTCCTCGAAGTCAACGGGCACACCCTGGGCTTTGAAAATTTCCTTCACAGATTGAGACACCGTTTTTCCGATGCCGTCGCCAGGAATAAGCGTCACCTCATGACGGCCACCGTAGCCACCAATATGGATATGGCGTATCTGTGCTTGCAGAGAGGTGCGAAGTTTGTTGGCAGAATGAAACATCCTGAGTGTGCTAAGTTCTGTATGGAAAGAAAGAGGAAAGGTGAGCACAGATGATCAAAATCTATTGGACAAAGTGATAGGGTTAGGTCACGCATATGCAGGTGCGCGTGGGATGTTGGCCGTGTTCGCGTATTTTGTTTATGAGTTTAGTCTTTCAACCAGAAAGCTCCAAAAGTAGGCTCACTTTGTGGCAGCCGCTTGCGTCTAAATGGTGGTTCACTAGGGGCTGCCCCTGATGCAGGAGACCTCTAGAGATACTCTGAGGTGTAGGGTTTCTTCGATCAGGCATCATGAGCCAGGCCATTAAGAATGCGCTGCTGAAAGAGCTGCAACGGCACGGAAAGCACGCTGCCAAGCTCCAATCTGAGGTAGTGAGGAAGGCCGACCTCGCGCGACACACCCTGGCCGCACGCAGCGGCACGGATGCGGCAAAGTCGTTTGAACCGAAGCCGTACGTGCCCAAGGCTATCGATATGAATACCGTGGCAAGGTTCAAACTCGAGGAATTGCGACCTCAAGACGCTGAGGAAATCGTACAGTTCCTCAGGCATCAGCGAGAGTATAAGGAGCTACTTGAACGTTATTCATCCGGACCAGAAGACACCGTTGAGCGGGTCAACGCCACAGCGAGGCGAGTTGGCCTCGACGCCAGTAAGCTTTGAGAGTAGCATCGCTAGCTAGATGCCTTTTACTTGGACCTCTAAAGATATTCGCCCTTAAAGCATGGAGCTCAGAGAGGGCAGACGTGAAGAATTTCGAAACTCAGTCTTACACAAACACATATATTCACACCTAATATGGCTTTTAGAGATACCATAACACTTCATGTTATTTGAAGCGGCATGGAGTTTTGATCCCAATAGCCCCAAGAGGGACGATCCAGATTACTCTATATAAAGTTCCAGCCTCTACTTATTGAGCAATAAGGTAAATATACATAAGATGAATGTACTGAACTGACGCCCAACCCCACAAAACTCACAGCTTGGCTTTATCTCAAATGAAATAAGAAAAGTAACAATGTACTCCTACATCTATTCTTAAATCTTAGAGCACAACGCGCTTGGCCCTCGCATTATAACTAGTAACATGATGCCCCTGCCCTGCGCCCAAGGTCGAAAGGTGTCCTCCTTCGTAGTTCTTCTTCGTAAGCCCAAACTCCACATCCACCTTAGCCGTTGACGGAGCAAGAGCAACAGCGCACGGGCCTAAAACAGCAGACGAAACTCGCCTTTGCATCCAGCGATGCCCGCCGCTCCGCCCTCGGCTTTAATCCAAGGAACAAAGCTCACTGTGGGCTCACATGAGGTCGAGATAGACCGGTTCATTGGGGAAGGCGGCTTTGCCCACGTATACACCGTGAAAACGACCCCGCCGATTCCGGGCCACGAAGTGGCTTGCTTGAAGCGGGTGCAGGTCCCCACAAAGGCGTATCTCAACTTGCTGAGGGCCGAGGTTGACGCCATGCAGCGGCTCAAAGGCTCATCGAACATCGTGCAGTACTTCGACTCCCACGCCGAGCGCATGCGCAATCCGCCCGAGCAGGGCCACTACGAGGTCTTCTTACTCATGGAATTCTGTGATGGTGGTGGGCTCATTGATTTCATGAATACGCGGCTGCGTGACCGGTTGCGTGAGCACGAGATCCTCAAGATCATGTACGACATCACCCTCGGCCTCGCACACATGCATTACCTCACACCGCCGCTGCTGCACAGAGATCTCAAGATCGAGAATGTGCTTATCGCCAAGGACGGCTCGTTCAAGCTGTGTGACTTCGGTTCGGTCAGCCCTGTGCTCAGGCCGCCAAAAACGCCCCAGGAGTTCAAGATCCTCGAGGACGACATCCAGCATCAGACTACCGTCCAGTACCGCGCACCAGAAATGGTCGCGATTGCTAGGGGCCATCCGATCGACGAAAAGTCCGACATCTGGGCGCTTGGCATCTTCCTCTATAAACTGTGTTACTACACAACGCCCTTCGAGCGGCCAAACCAAACGCTCGATCAGTTCCAGCAGCTCATTCTCGCAGGAGTTTTCACGATCCCGCCCCGCCCTGCATACTCGGAACGTCTTCGCAATATGATACGCGTGTTGCTTCAACCAGACCCGCGATTTAGGCCCAACGCATTCCAAGTTATGCAAGAGATATGTGCCATGCGACATGTTGAATGCCCAATCGAGGACATCTACAGCCGTGCGACGCATCAGTTCCAGGTTCAGCCACAGCCCCAGCCACAGATGCCTCAAGCCCAGCAGCCATTACAGCCGGCCCCATTGGCCGCCCAGAGTATGGCGGCGCCTCAGATGTCCGCGGGAGCTCTGCATCCACTGCTCACAGCAGACTATGCTGGCTTGCGGCCGTCGTTGCCCCCACGTCCAGCGCCGGGACAAGTTCCCGTACCAGGCGTGCTGCTCACCTCGCCTATGGCGACGCCAACGAGCCCCGTGTCGCGCGCAGTCTCACCGCTGGATGACCAGGCGAACGTCACGGCGAGATTCCCGTCCTTGGAGGAGCTCGATCTTGCCGACTCCGCGGATCTTGTTGATTTCAACCACCGCAAGCCGTCGAGCTCGGGACGGCTATCGAGGAAACAGCCACTGCAGCAACAGAACCCACAGTCACAACTTAGCATTGACTCGTCCGAGGACGACGACGACGACTACCCCATGCCGCAGCGCCCCACCTCCCTGAAACCACAAAGCACAGAAGCACAAAAGCTGAAGCAGATTCTCACTAGCATCTCGGGCAAGTCTTCCACAGTAGTTCTAGACAATCCGCAAGAACGAAATTTGAGCAGCGTGGACTTTCTACGCACTTTGCAGACCTCCGAGAGCTCGCATAACCCCCACCATTCATTGAAGACGCACATCCATAAATCACACAAATCGAAGTTCTATCGTAGCGAGGACGAGGATGATGATGACGAAGATGACGACGACGACGTGCGTCTCGCTCCCGCGAAGTCCGAACGCGACTACCAAGGTAGAACTCATGACTTCAAACGCGAGAGCTACAGCCCTGAGAGCTACAGCCCTGAACATTACAGCCCCAGAAGTTATGCTCTCGATCAGCAAATTAAGCGCGATAACTTCGTTCCCTCGGATCCCGAGGATTCGTTTAATTTTTCGGGGTCTGGATCGGTGAGCCCCTTGGCATCGCCCAGCCACATCATACCTGTGTCGCCCAAAAAGCCGCTTATCCATATCGGTGCGTCGGCAGAGGTCAGCCTTCCAAAGTTGCTGCCTTCGAAGCTGCCTGCTAAACTGCCCACGAAACTGCCAGCCAAGTTGCCTACAAAGAATTCTACGAAGGTTCTTATGAACATCCCGCCGAGCGCATCAAGCAAGCCCAAACTTGAACTCAACAGAACAACCAAGGTTGAGGACGGTGGATCGCCGAGTTCGGTATCCTCGGACTCCCAAATTGTTGCTGCTCCACCCGCAAAACCCCACATTTCCAGCAAGCCCATGCGTGTCGTCCGTGGCAAGTTGATTTCGCATTCGCCGACGGCGCCCTCTGCCGAAACCTTTCGCACACGCCCAAGGCCTCGGCCAAAGTCGATGCTGGTCGGCTCCAACGAGCGTGCGTCACACACGACGAGCGATCTCGATGCGTTCAGGCCGTCGAACTCAATTCAGCAACGCGTTCACTCGTTTCTCAGCAGCCATGACCGGCAGCATCAAATACGGCGGACTGCCAGGGGCTATGGGCGATTTACTGACCCAGCCGACAGTAACAGTGACGTCGATACTGATTCCTATAGTACCCTCTCAGATTTTGGCTCGTTGCGTACTACAAGGTCGAAGTCAGTGGATGGCGGCGTGCCCCGCCCCCCGTCCCGAGCCTCAAAGCCAAAACTAAAACAGTAGATAGCTACATAGGCATAGCCCACACCGTGGGCATGTAATTAAAAGATAGTATGCATTCTAAAGGAGTATTTTTCMCCCCTGTCCCGCCGCTGTGCGTGGGTTCTAGTGCACGCCCACATCGCGGTGCAACGTTCACCCTGGTGAAGATGCCAAAACCGATCATATTATGATGAAGCCCTCGTCATCAGCGTAAAGGCGCCATTTTCGACGCAGCAGTCATGGTCGCGTAGGCAACTGCCGCCAGAAGAATGAGCACGGCCAACTGCATTATGAGACACTCGACAGTCGTACTGCACGAGCAGGGAATGATCTCCATGTTGAACAGCTGCCACGGCCTCTTCACGAGGTATGCCGCGCGCGACACAAGAGATGCTTCGGCCATGTCTTCGTGCAAAGATGTCCTGCGCTTGATCAATGCTGACGGTCGGCCTCCCAGATCCAGGCAATGTCCCCTAGCCCTCCATAACCCGCTTTTGGTGTCTAGCCAAGCTCTACTAGCTTTGAACAAACAGTAGACAGTGCTTGAGAGCAGCGATTCTAGCACTTCGTGCGTTCAATGAAGCTTCTCGTTGTGACTCTTGCTGGTCGAGAGCTTGAAGTCGAGGCCAACTCGGCAGACAAGGTACTTGTGATCAAGGAACGCATCGAAGAGAAGGAGGGCATTCCTCCGACGCAGCAGCGACTGATTTTCAGTGGAAAGCACATTGAGGATGCAAATACGCTCGAGAGCTACGGTCTAGGCGAGGGCTCGAAGGTCAACCTTGTGCTATCTCTCAAGGGGGGCATCTAGCCAGCATTAACAAATGTATTCTTTGGTATACTAGCAAAGAACAATACAACCCAATAAAGCCGTTAAGCTCAAGTTGGCCAGGAAATAACTGGATGAAATAGAGCCCACTAGCAATGTTTGAAGGGCAGGAGCATAATCAATGAACTGCCCGAGCACCGCTTCTAAGTGCCTCGACATGATTTCTACGACTAAAACATAATGATTCGAACTAGCTGTCTAGCCCTCTGATTTATTCTTTGAACATCCATTCATATTTGACCCCAGATAATTATTCTTCGATCGTTTCGTGCATATCGAGGATCTGCTGACAAAAGCGACTCAGCAGAACATTTCACCAGTAGACGAAATGCGCTTGCCGTTGGGTTCTTGGGCAAGAGCTTACAGCTCGAAAACACCGCCGAACCCGTCCTCGAATGACATAGTTCACAAATTGCTGAACGATCTGGAGCCGTCGTCCCCGATGCGTCCTCGACCAGGGTCGTGGTCCTCTCTCACTTCTGGAAGTAGAGCTAATCGGAGTCGATTCGTTGATGATTACATCGGTAAAACCGTCTCACCAGCACCCAGAACGGGAGCCTACGCTGGCCGTTCTGTTGCCGTTCTGCAGCCAGAGGATTTGCCAAGGGCGACTGCCCAGCTCGCACAGATCAATCGCATCAACAAAGTGCGAGAAGTAAAGAACCTACAGAGGTATCATGAACGCCCTGGCAAGGCGAAATGGAGAATCAGAATGGCGCGGAAACGAAGAGAGTTCCGTGCCGGCATGCGCATGTTGTTCCACCTTGCCCTCCAGGCTCAGAAGCGAGGCTTGTAAATAGAGATTGGCGAAAACTGCCTATATATGCATTAAAATAAGTAAAATATGTTCCCCTCAGATTGGGTGAAGACTTTCGACAAAGAAATTCAGTCGCGGCCTTTTGCCTTCTGGACATCAGCCAGTTTTTCAGGGAGCGTTCGCTGATCACTTAGAGGGTGCTCAATGTTGGCCTGTCGGAGTTTGATGCGGTACTTGGCTTTACCTACAGCCTCCCCAGAGATTGTTGTGTAAACCTCGGTGCCAACAATGCGCTGCCACTCCCCCTCGTAAATTTTCGAGCCTATTTGCACCAATGGTCGGTCCGTCTCGAGCTTAGCAAACGCCATGTCTGAGGGATTCATAGAGTCCGGAAGCTCGTTCTCGCCCAAAGCCGAGGTGTCCAGCGTAACAAGCGAGGAATGTAGGTCGTCGTCGATTTCTTTCCTCTCATTCTGCTTTCGGCTCGCCTCGTCCTGGATGGACCCTGCCTCGAAACTCATGTCAAAAGACCAGTGCAACTGCTCTCCGCCACTGAGGAAACTTGTATCGCCAGCAATCACATTTTTCCACGATTTCGCGCCATCCGCTTCTAGCTGAAGTTCGTGCTTGTCCAAAGAACAGGTCCCAGCCCGTACAGTCTGCCCAGTAAGCACTTCGCTGATGACAATCTTGACGGCAGCATGCGTGACAATCAGGATGGTATCATGTCCTGAGGCGTCGGCGTGCGCGATGATGGCCTCTAAAGCCTTATCCACGCGGTGCTCGACGTCTTTTCGAGTCTCTCCAGACGGACTGACAGATACGAGGGGGGTGTAATCTAGGTCAATTGTCTCAAAGAATTTCTTGCTTTGCGTCGCAGACCATGGGGTTGGTTTCGTTGGACGCGTGACTGTGTAGTACTCTCCGACGCCGGGCTCCACCCAGATTGGGACAGACAAAAGTTGGCTGACGGGCTTGGCCGTCTGCAGACAGCGGTAGAACGGAGAGCTGTAAATCGCCGTGATTTTGTCTCCTTGCAATCGGTCTGGTTTGCTCAGATGAGCTGCCAACTCTTGAGCCTGCAAAAACCCCTCGTCCGTGAGCCTCGGATCACCATCAATGCCGGTTGGAGGCAATTCTAGGTTTGCACGGAGACCATGGCGAGCCACGTAAATATTTTTCATCATTCACCCTGCTCGATCCAGGATGAATGTTGTCGCTCCAGGCGCACTCAGTCACTGCTAAGCTATGACTGAATTAGGGTAGGCTCATGATGTACTGCGGCAAGGGGTAGATGAGGTTTATCCGGTGGAAGCATATGGAGCAGGGTCATCAGACTATTTCAGGTTTGATGAGACAATCCGGGTCAGGCCGAGGCGGATGCCAAGAGAACAAGATATAGGCCTCCTTTGTCCAAGGGCCCTCACTGGGCAAGACGTCTGGAATATCTTCGAACATCGATTTACGTGGTGTTTCCACCTTCTGAACATTGACGACTTCAAGCTCATCTTCACTTTCGAAATCAGAGTCTAACGTATAACTGCGAGGCATAGTGATGCTCTCAGGCTCAAGTTCGTAATCATCAGTAAACTCTTGCCCTTTAGAGTCCGATGAGACCAGTGATCCCTTCTCTGTTGGCTCATTTTCAATTGTTTGCTCGTCTTCAGAGCTAGTTTGAGAGCCCCAAGGGATGTATTTTTTCCGCTTTTTGCTTGCGTAGGCCATGTCATCGTTCTCTGGGACAGCAACATTCAATGGCGCCAAAACGCGGACAGACTCGCTCTTGAGAATCTCGCTTAATGGTGGCTCCTTTGACAAGCCTGGCGGCTTGAGTCTAGTTATTGGATGATGTCTGCGGTCAAGTTCGGTCATTGTAGGTCCAATAGTTCGCGCTGGGGTAGGCGCTTTACGCGGTATTTCATCGTATGTTTTGATGAGTGAGTCCAATTCTACAATAAATCTTTCGAATCGTATGACAGCACCTGTCTCGGGTAGTTCCCCACTTGCTAAAGGCTTCCAGAACTGCTCAGCCAGGAGCCTACCCTCAATATCAGTCAATCTGGCCTTTTTGCTCTTTAGGCCAACTTTACATCGCCCGTCAAACCATTTCTTACGTTTCTGGGTTAAATTTGGGGTGTAGAGAGCTTCGTACAATGCCTCAATCGGCATGAACTCTGCCAAGTCGCCCGTGCGGTTTGTGGCAGAAAGCGGTCTACCCTTACCACCGCTAAGTCGGAGATACCGTGTTGGAGATACCATGTTGGAGAGATACCATGTTGGAGGTACCATGTTGGATCTATAAGTATATAACTAGGTTGGCAGTTGTTGATGTAGCTGCCACAAGCAGCCAAGCATGTCGTATCTTAGTGGAAGTTACAGTGTATGGAATTTTTCCGTAATATCACCTATAAATTAATGGATCGAGGGTTGTGAAACTTACAAGAAACCGGCACGGCTGGCGACGTCAAGGGCATCGTGGTCAGCAGTGAGGCGGACGTAGGCCTTCTTTGTACCGTCGGGGCGAACCAAAGTGTTGACCTTTAGCACGTCAGCGTTGTAGAGCTTCTTGACGGCATGCTTGATCATATCCTTGTTGGCAGCCATGTGGACCTGGAGAACGAGGGTGTTGGAGCTCTCAATCTTCTGGGTAGCGACTTCGGAGTTGACGTTGGTGATGATGGTCTTGTAAGCATCCATACGGGGATAGTGAGTGACGGCCCTCTTAGCATAGGTGGGCTTGCGAGGAAGCGCAAGAGTCTTGGGACGGTGGAAGGTGGCCGAAGCGTAAAACTTGGCCTTCTTCTGGCCGTGCACACCCTTGGCGGTGGCCTTCTTGGCAGCGAGAGCCTTCTTCTGTTCAGCAGCAGCCATTTCCAGTTACGTGCTTTGGAACAGTTCGATCTTGAATATTTCGAGTGTCTCTTCCGCTAGGGTAGCTCAGAGCTGAGTTGCCCGTGCCCTTCCTCTTCTCCCAGCGCACTCTGAGCGTTAACAAGTGAAAACCCCTCTCGGCTGAGTAACTCAAGCCCTGTGCCCCACCTAGAACACCCCTCGACGAGCTTTACTGGATACGGATACCGCTCCGTGGATCACATGTTCTCTGCTGCTTTCTGCTTCGGCCGAAGGCGTGACGCGTTGTGGATCGTCCTGGGTTGCCATATCCACGGGAAAGACAGCGCGCGTTCAGCCTGGAGCTCGAAACTGAGCGCATGTCGGCACCTTTGCTGAACGCAAGCCAGAGGTCCCAGCTGAACCAAGTAATTGTTCAATATCTGAGGCCTGTCATATCGAAGGATACCGTCGAGCAATTGTGCAACGACCTGAGCATATCTCTTTCGGATGTCGATAAAGAGGAACCTGATACTTTGGAGCGACGATGGGCAGCTCTAGTAAGGTTACAACGGAAACTTTTAGATTCTGAGCAAGAAATTCGCTTGTTGAAGTCAGAATTGAAGGAGGCGCGTATGAATGCGGCAAGCAACGTGCCAGCGAATCACACGGCGTCTAATTCTATAGACAATTGGCTGCCCAAATGGCCGCCTAGACGCACCCTGGAGGGCCATCGAAGCAGAGTCACTAGCGTCGCATTTAACTATGGCTGGACCATGTTAGCGTCGGGCTCAGACGATGGATCAATAAAAATCTGGGACTACGAGCAAGGTGAGATCGAAAAAACAATCAAGGCGCACACCAGAGCTGTTCATTCTGTGGCATTCGCAGCTAAATCAAGGCTTCTTGTTAGCTGCTCTGCAGACCTATCAATTCGAGTGTGGGACCCATCTCGTACATTCGCAAACACGCACACACTTGTTGGTCATGATCACACGGTTTCTGCTGTGACGATTGCTACCGATCCAAGCACAAATAAGGAATTCATTGTGTCGGCTTCGCGCGACAAGACTGTCAGAGTTTGGGAGCTATCTACCGGCTTTCCTGTTCAAGTAGTTCGTTCCCATACAGATTGGGTGCGAACCATTGACGTGATATCACTGAAATTCCAAGAGACTGATTTCACATATCTTCTGAGCGCAGGAAGTGATAGGACTGTACGGCTAACCCAGCTTTTCGGCTCTCTGGACAGCAGCCAGAGTGAAGTTTTCGAGGGGCACACCAACGTAATCGAATGTTGTTCGTTCGCGCCTCAGTCGGCCTCTAAATTTCTTGAAAAGCACTACACCCCCAAGCCCACGGATCTTTTTTTCGCTTCTGGAGGGCGCGACTGCACCATCATGGTTTGGGCCTCAGGCAACAAAGGAGGCCCAATATTGGCACTAAAGGGTCACGAAAACTGGATTCAAGGTATGGCATTCCACCCCAGTGGCCGGTTCCTTGTCTCAGTCAGTGATGACAAGACAATGAGAATATGGGATTTGGCCACAGCAAAACTGCGAAAGACCATTCCTGCACACGATCACTTTGTGACTTCGATAGCTTGGCAAGGGAAAAACTTGGCCACTGGTTCTATTGACCAGACAGTAAAGATCTGGTGATTCTGGTTTGCCACTCAGACATCTATTTATTAACAAACATAATATAATTGGACTTCGACAGGAAGTGTATGTCCATTTTTGGCTACCAATGCTACTCTATATCAGTTCTTGACTTTGTGCTACAGTTCTAACTCACTTTTTCTGTTGCTTTTTGTGGCTGGTATTCGATTCTGAAGAAGAGCCGGCATCATCATCCGAGCTGCTGATCTCTTGGATGATGACCTTGTTGACTCCATTCACATGTATGACGTTCTCGCTGAAGGTTGCAGACTTCACATCCTCATCCTCTGCTGGGGCCTGAGACAGTCGGGGCTGTGGCTTAAATTTCAGCGCATTTTGACTTGTGAGAGGGGAGCGAGATGCATGTCTCGTTTGTAGGGATTTGTTCAAGCCGTCAGGACCAAAATTTTGGCTGAGAGCTTCGCGCTCTGTCTCAGCTACGTTCACCAATTCACCATCTACAGTGGTGTTTGTCTTCGTTACTATATTTCCAGGGCTCCGTGCCTGCTCTGAGAAAGACGTGTCGGTTATGTGTGGGTAAGAATGACTGACAATGAGAGAGGCCGGCGACTCTTCGTCTCGATACGGCTGCATGTGCGGGGGGAGGGACGCATTCGGCGTAGAGGGACGCGTCTCCCGTGGGGGACTAGAACTTTTCGCCGTCCGCTTGATCTTTATTTTTGAATTGTTGGTCTCTTTGGGGTCACTAGCACGATTGGAGGGTCGTAACGCGCTGACCTTCTGCTGAGAAACTATTTGATTTGCCTTTGTCACCGCTTGTTTAGTGCTTCTCAGCATTGGAGCAGGGTTTACGCGACGAATGGCACGTTGGACATCAACAAAAACATCGGTCTCGTCGACGATTTCTTCTCCAATAAGTTCTTCTATGACATCCTCGAGAGTAACCACACCAACGGCACCAGTTACTGCACCCGGATCATTGGAAACGGCAACCATATGTGCTTTGCCCTCCTGGAAGTAATTGAGAATGTTCAAGCACGAGGTATCCGGCGCGGTTTCCGGAAGTGTAGCTAATGCGAATGAGGATATTGGCAGCGCGTCGTCCGGATCGTATGTAATTAGTGTCCGAACCAGCAGCATCCCAATAAAGTTGAGAGGTTCGTTGGGGACATGGATTGGAATGCGGTTAAACCCAGTGAGCAGGATTTTCTCGACCATGGCCTCGTCGAGAATAGTGTCGCTACTGAGCACAAACACATCCTTGATTGGGGTCATAATGTGTGATATTGGCTTGTCCTTGAGGTCAAGAACTGCGGAAATTATCGTCACCTCGTCTTCATTGAGCCTCTCAATGCCCATATGGTGGTGCAGCGTCACTAAAGACTTGAGCCCTGCTTTCTTGTAGATAGTTCCGTGGTCTTCACCCAAAACAGTGTCCAGAAGCTTGGCGATGGGAACAGCCAGCGGGTACATAATGTACATCAAACATTGCACAAACGGAGCGAAAAATGCGCCTAGAGGCAGGCCGTACCTTACGCAGATACTTTGGGGAATTATTTCGCCAAAGATAACAATTGCCGCTGTAGAACTTACGACGGCAGGCCAGCCACCGCCCAGCAGCCGGTCTAGAACAATTGGGAGGGTTTCGTTGGTGATAACGTTTGACAGCAACAGAGTGACCAGAACCCAATGTTTGCCTTTGGCAAGAAGTTTCAAAACCTGCTTCGCGTGTTTTCGCTCAAACTCATCGCCGGTTTCGGCAGTAACTTGTAGAAAGACTTCATCTTGTCCCATGAGGCCGATCGTCAAGCCAGCGAACACACCTCCTAAAACAACCAGAATTGCCGAGGAGATAGCACGAACTAGGACTCCGGAACTAGCTACATCTGGCTTTTCCCTACTGCCCAAGTCAAGCATGGTACCCACTGCTAAAGGGGCACCAACAACAGATCTTACTAGTAATGAACAGCATATGAAATATGATCGGAGTCTCTGGGTACTCCTGTGCATGTAACTCTATGAGCAAAAAGAGGAGGAGAGTCCCAAATGAAAACGTAGAACAAAAAAAAAATCCAACCCACCTCGGAAGCTCAATATCAGCAGTGCTGCTCAATGATATGCGCTAGCACTACGACTAATCATTTAAACTATGCATCACTATCGCCCCTAACCCGTCAACCCTCCACTGACGAGGCCTGTGCAGGGGGGCCTAATTGTTCCAGGGCAAGGCCTCCTTCCACCTCGAGCTGCTTGAGCCAGGAGTGTGGCTGTTGCTCCAGCACGTGTCTTCAAACGTTGGGAATGCAAGGCGGAGGGATTAAGAGTCAGTGCGGGTTCTTCACGAGTTCGCCGAACAGGCCTGATTGCCACGCTGAGGCTGGCCTGCATTCTTACCAAGAATAGCGATATTGCTTGGTGTCACAACATGTGGACAGGAGGGTTCGAGAAGTAAGTTTGTAGCGTTTATAGCACTCTGGGCTTGTGAATGACGCCACATTGAGACGAGCATACATAAATAGCCAGATCGGGCAACAATTGTGCCATGGATATTGGGGTGCACTGCGCTGTGTGCGGAAAGCTAGACTTCCTACCGTTTGACTGTCGCAAATGTGGGAAGTCGTTTTGTCTGAACGATCGCCAGCACAATTGTACAAGCCCTTCAGAGACAGAAATAAATTCAATAAATAGAGCCTCCCGCCAGCCATCTCAAGGCCCAACGAAGAAATCATTAGAGAAGGCAGAGCGGCCCACGCGCAATGTGGGACAGCCTTCAGTCAAGCCAGACAGGGCACCACAAACAAAAGCGGAAAAGCCCGGCGCAGGCAACAAATTAGGCGGATCGAAGGGACCAAAAAATGAGCGAGCACGAGCTGCGCTCGACAGGCTGCGAGATCTGATGGGAGTCAAGCCTAAAACGGCTAAACCCGTTTCTCAAGCACAGACAGCATTAGACCGCAGGAACGCTTTCGGCGATGTAAGGATCCCGCAGCAGGATCGCGTTTACTTCACTGTGGAGCGAGTCGAGCACGAATACACCGACGAGCTGACGAAAACCACGGTGACGCGACAGCGTAAGGTTGAGACGATGTTCTTCGACAAAAAGACGAGCGCAGGCCGCATCCTCGATCAGGTCTCAAAACACCTTGCACTACCGCATGCTTGTCTTCAAGATATGGCCAGGGGGGATCTCGAAGTTTCAGTTCTCGCTGAGCAGCTCCCTTCACATTTGGTGGTGGCCCCGAAAGTATAGTCGCCGTCCACTTAGCATATGTACTTTACATTACCAAAACCATACTGCATTATGATTACACAATATCATTGCGAACAATATGTAGTTTCATAAATAGACCCGACCTGGGAACGCAACATCTCGCACAAGCTCCTCCTACCTGTCTGGCCAATCACCCCGTAGACAATACACCTGACCCACCCAACCCCTGACCTGCGAAGTTGATCTCGTCAACTCTGGAGTTGAGTTTATACAGGATGCTGAGAGCATTAAGCGCCTCGGGCATTGTGATGCGCCAATCTACGGCCGGGCGAGGACTTCTTGCTGCCCGGCTATACTCGGCCAAGGCCGTGCACCGCAACACCCCCGAGAACAACCCCAGCATCCCATTCGAGTTTTCGAAGGAGAATATTCAGCGGGCGAAGGACATAATAGCCAAGTATCCCCCGCAGTACAAAAAGAGTGCAGTCATGCCGCTTCTAGACCTCGGCCAGCGCCAGCACGGCTTCTGCTCCATCTCGGTGATGAACTACGTCGCCAAATTGCTGGAGATGCCGCCGATGCGTGTCTACGAGGTAGCCACATTCTATACCATGTACAACAAACAGCCTGTCGGTAAATACCATGTGCAGCTGTGCACAACGACGCCCTGTCAGCTGCGTGGCAGCGATGGAATTGTGGAGACTGTCGAGCGGGTGCTTGGTATCAAGTGCGGCGACACAACGGCTGACAAGAAGTTTACTCTAACCGAAGTTGAATGCCTTGGTGCGTGCGTGAATGCGCCGATGTTGCAAATAAATGACGATTTCTTTGAAGACCTCACCCCAGAGACCACCGAGAAGCTCATGACTGCGCTGAAAAACGACGAGAAGGTTACTCCAGGGCCGCAGAGCGGTCGTACATCCTGCGAGCCGGCTAACCAGCCAACAACTCTCACCGCCGATGAGCCCTTCAACGTGGCTTCCGTCACGCGTGCGGATCTATAGAATCTAAGACTTACATAGACTGGCATAGCTTGAACTTCTTGAACTCGCCAACTCCCGCCCTTCTGATCTAAAATTTGCGAGATTATACTTAGAGAAGTTTACACAAATGATAGTTCATCCGAATAGTGGAAAAAGAGTCCAATAGGGAAAAATCAATTATGACCGTTTCGGCCCCCAGTGAATACCGAATAGCCCACCACTGCGCGCGGGCTTGACTTCCTTATTGATGATGAAATGTTTCGCCTCGCCAGGCACCTCGAGGACGAGGTAGCGGAAGTCGATGTGCCCCGAAGTATCTTTGACCGCGTCGAGGCGGGCCAAGCCACTGGCACGCTCGCCGTCAACATGAAACTGCATCAGCACATGCTCGCGGCCATAACGGTCGACTCCACGACTGCTGGCGATCGGCCGCGTCTTGACATTTCGCTGATTTGTGGTTTCGCCATGCGCCTTCAGCCGTGTGCCCAATAGCTGTGCAGTGTGCTCGTCCTTCTCGATCAGTGCAAACGCCTTATGGAAGAGCTGGCCATCACTGGACGGCAAGAGCAGTTCGTTCGCTAAATAATAACCAGTAACGCCGAAAATTCCTAGTCCGCCAAGGACTATGGCCGTGTAGAATCCGAAGCTCGCCCCTCTGCGAATCGCAGCAATCGAGCGGCCAGCAAACGCCGCAGTGCGCTCCATCGACATGGCCCGTACGCGCAGGCCGCCCCGGCGGTTCGTGGGAAGCACAGCTCGCCTCGCAAGCCCGCGTACTCTCAACATTGCCTGAAAGGTCGAGAGAGCCTGCACGTGCACCCCACAGCTATAAGCTGTTCAGATCGTACGAAAAATCAGGATTGAGGAAATCGTAGATAATATTTATATGTGGGCCTGTAAGGTCTATCAAACATGAGGTTCATGCTTTTAATTCGTGCCGAAAGTTGGATGAATTCAACAGAGAATGTGATGTGCCCCAATGGTGCTACACGGACCGAGTTATATAAACGCCGCTTCTCGGACGAAGACGAAACCTATAACGATATGATCTTAGTTTTTTGTTCGATTCTTGCTTCTCCGGTGCTTTGGACGGTTCTTCAAATTGGCGAAAACTTCGTGCCATTTCTTACTCATCCTTTTCAACTATGCTCGCACGGTGGCTTCGCATGGGAGCCCGGCCCTCGCCGCGGTGCCTACGCGGATTCGCGTCGCAGGGCCCGAAAGGATCCTCGCGGCAGGATGTGCTCATGCAGGATTCGGAAGTCTCAAAGCGGCTGCACGAGCAGCTCGAGCAGCTCGATATTGTACCCTTCGGTGGAACCACTAATATGACTGAGTTGGAAAAGCAGGACCAGGAGATCCGCAAGCAGCTCAAGGTTGTTAAGACACAGGTCCAAATGAAGGCCCCGCGGCCGGTCTCTCCATCGTTGCGATGGTATCGATGGCCCATCTACCCATATCTGCATAAGGGTGGCCCACTCAAGCGACTGACCATTACCAAGCGTCCTGCATCTGGCCGGAATAGCACTGGCCGTATCACTGTGAGACACCAAGGTGGCGGTCATGCTCGGCGTGTTCGGGTCGTTGACCTATACCGTACAAGCAGTGCAGTAAAGACCGTGGCCCGCATCGAATACGATCCAAACCGCAGCGCTCATCTCGCCCTTCTCAGCGAACCCAGTGCTGATGGCGCTACACTGCTCTACTCGTATATCCCAGCTACTGTCGGCATGCGCCCAGGAGACGAGGTGCAGAGCTTCCGCGAGGGCATTTCTGAGGCGATTATGGCCAAAATGGGAGGTAATGCCGATCCGGGCATTCTTGCAGGACTTACTGCCAAAAAGGGTAATTGTATGCCTCTCCACATGGTGCCTCTCGGCAGCGTTATCCACAACATTGGCATCGTTGGTAGCGGACCTGCGAAGTTCTGTCGCTCAGCGGGCACTTACGGTCGTCTCTACGAGAAGCTCACTGATCAAGGGAAGGCCATTGTCCGCCTTCAGTCTGGCGAGCTGCGCTATGTCTCGCTCGATGCATGCGCGACCATTGGTGTGGTCTCGAACCCGGATCATCAACATCGCTCGTTCGGCAAGGCTGGCCGCTCACGAAATCTTGGTATTCGTCCGACCGTGCGTGGCGCTGCTATGAATAAAGTCGATCATCCTCTTGGTGGTGGCCGTGGTAAGTCCAAGGGCAATAAGATCCCAGTCTCGCCATGGGGAGTCATTGCCAAGGGTGGTTTCAAGACGCGTGTGGGCAAGCACGTCAATAAGGATCTCATCACGGGCCGTCCAAGGGGCCGCCAGGGCGCTATATAATCATAGACGTTGTACATATGAACACAATCATTCGATTTCGTGAGTCAAAAGCTGTTAGATTTCCAACACTCAGGCTTTAAAATCATCAGTTTTCCATAGTCACTCTACGGACTTCATGGGGTTTTACCGGTAACATCGATCCGCATCTTAACAATCTTCATCTGAATTGATAATTATATATACATACGATGTGACTACTCTACTAAAACCTATGTCTGATTTCACGGCTTTCAGATGGGTTTACCGGCGCTGTGTGTGGGTTTTTCTTTTAATTCGATTCTGGCAGCTTGTAGCAGGATCTTAGCCGCACTTGATTCGATCCCCGCTGAGCTCTGTGGTGTTTTGTGTAGTATCTCTATTCTGTCGGTTACGCTCGCGACTCCATGCTATGATGCGAATGTCTCGCCGTCGATCAATACATACCTATAGACCATCCTGCTCTAAAGAAGTCTCATTATTCATGAAATCGTACCAATCCATCATGTTAAGCGAGTCTGGAAGCGCCTCATCGCCCGAGCTCCCAGTAGACGATGCTGCATTCAGCGAGTCGATGCTGAACTCTGGGAAATCAACATCTTGCGGGAACAAGTCACCTGCAGATACTGTCGCGTTACGGCCCTGTGGTGTATTTGCCTCTGACTGGTCTAACCCTGAAGCGTCTAAATTTGCCGTATCTCGGCCAGTTGAGCCCTGCTGGGATTTGTCTGGTTCTAGTCCGATCGAAAGTTTGTCGCTATGTGCAATATCTGAAGCCAGAGGATAACCTCCGTCAGCGCCCAGGCTCGTTATTGGTGCGTCTCTCCTTAGCTTCATACGTTCCGGCAGGTTTTCTTCATGCAAATTCCGTTTACGAGAAACTGCGCTCTCTGTCAGAGTCACATCTCCAGGTGGTGTGACTACGGCAGTCGTGGCAGGCGAGTAAATCCCCGTTGCCAGTGTGAGGCCTTGTGGCTCATTCCTATCATGTGCTGCCCCGTTGTGCTTGCGACGCTGAGCTTTCGAGGGCATGCTGAGCGTTTTAGCGAGCCTATTGTTGCCGTCAGCCCGCTGGAGCTCGTTCGCCATTTGCAAAATCCACGCTGCAGTAACGTGAGACTTGGCCAGCTCTGCAAGTATCTTCTGAAATGACACCAATCCTACCCGTACTGCAGCCAGTACGGCCTCGTCCTTCTCACGGGACACGCGCCGCTGGAATGAGATCATGATCAGCGCACTGAAGCACGAGTATACTGCGAACCCGGGCAGTTTCCGCAGCTCGTTATGACGACCAAAATTCTCCAAAATTTTGCAGATCATATGTGCCGCCTGGAACGCGATGCTCCAGGTTGGGAATTGTTGCCAGCCATCAACTTTAAATAGATGCGAGACCTGTGGGCGGTGAGAGAGGCACACGACAGTGTAATACTCGAGGTAGAGTAGCGCGCGAATAAACTGATGGCGCGAGTCGTCCTTGATGGAGTAGTTGAGAACCGGCGGGATTTGGCTAATCCATTCTGCCAAAGCGTAGTCGCACTGAGTCACATCTGGAAGCAGATGTAATCGCCGCAGCCGCTCTGCGCCAACTGTAAACTGGATACGCATGATGAGAGCGAGAATTTCGTGCAGGCGCACGCTGAAAATGAAGTAACTGATATTGATCTCGCTATCAGAACCAGACTCGATGATAGGACCCTCGCTGTCGACGAAATCCTCGGCGCTGACCATTTCGACGTCGCAGTCTTCGAGATTGATCGCCACTGGTCGTCCATACGACATCGCTGTCGAAATATCCCTCTTGTAAATAGTCCACCAAATCCGCCGCCAGCGGCTTCGCTGGCTGGGCGAGAACTCATTTTCTCGCAGCTTGCGGTGCAAGCCGATGCCGTTGGCCTGTGCAAGCGCCACACGGACCCAGTAATAACCATTCTGATCCATGATGACTGGGTTGTCCACAGCGAGCGACAAGATCAGCGCCGTGCTTATTGAAGATTCAAAGTTGCCTTCGAAGCGTACGTCGAAGAGAGCCTTTGCGCGCCTGTAGAATACGATTGCAGACTTAGACGAGTTCCCACCTGGGCCAGTCAGATCTGGGTGATCACTGAGCCGCGCCGCCACACAGAAAATAGCCTGACGAAGCATCAGCGATGGCTTATCTCGATCCTCGCGATATTCTTTCATGAACTCAATTCGGTTTATGACGGGAATAAACGGATGCACGTACTTAAAGTAGAGATCAATGAGGTGGTCCTGAAGCTCTATCGAGGGTAATAAGAAGGCGCCTTGCGCCCGCACGCAAAAGTCATCGGCCTCACATCGTGGGAATGCCCCTTTTTCGAATCCGCGTTTCAAAATATTTACAATCTGGTCGTCTTCAGACTTCTCGCCGCTGGAATTCGTTCCCTCGCGCCACGATTGCAGGAATTTGGTCGACTGTTTCATATCACTGGCCGTAGAGGCCCGGAGTCGCGATTCGATGCATGAAATATTCGGATGCACATCCTCTGGATAATATACGTACGTTGCAGCGCTTGTTGTCGTGGCAGACTGGGATAGGTGGCTGGACGAGTTCATCGAGCTCTCGTCAGGAGACTTGAATGGCAGCGCTGGTGTGCTACTGTCAACCTCCTCTGGCTCTGAGCGCCTGCCTTTACCCCGCCCTTCACGAGGGATGCATGCCAGCGAAAAGGCCCGACAGTTCGTGCAGGGGAAATTTTCTGTCATGTCGCAGCGGACCTTCCGGGCATGACACACTTCACAGGCTTTGGTCGCACGGCCCCTGCGGAATCGCATGGTTTTGACAACCCGTGAAGCCTTGCCGTTGGCACCGTCTGCGGGGTCTGCTGTGGAAGTGGGTGGTGGCATGAGAACCTCGCTTTCGCTACCTCTCTCTCTCTATACGAGTATCTTTATTCCGCACAATGAAAGTCGCTACTCCTCTGCCTTCTGATCGGGTGCCAAACACTGACTGTGGGGTTTGTGGCGGCCAGCGCAGAACTCGCCAATGTTTGATCAGATGCTGGCTTGCATGCAGGGGAGTCAGGGCTTATAGGGTAACTCTTTGGTATCGGCGGCACTCCCCATGGCCACAGCTACTAAACAGTCTGGGCTAGGTTCTCGGGCGGGGGTCTGATCGTCAGTTCAGTACCCTAAGCTGAATGCACGTGAATCACGACGTTAAGGCTGACCAGCGACGAACCTGACCAGGGTCAACGGTGTGCCCACATGCCGTCCACATGCGCCCTAATCGGACCGCTTAAGCCTCCGGTTACTTCAATCACGCTCGAAGCACTCACGAAGTTTTTCCAGGCCAACCCTTACTACCGGCCAATCATTGGTGACCAGAGCACAATTCCCGCAACGCAGTGATAGTTGTGGGAATGATTATTCGCGCATGTAGCCTAGTTATATTATTATCAGACATTTCTTATATACCGAGCTTCGCAATTGTAACTCGCGAGCACGAGAGTTGCAGAGCCGTTGCGAATCCAGATCAACTCGATTTGGGCACTGCATCAAGCCGGTTGCTCGCCAGCCTGACCTGAAGTGCGTGGGTGGAAGCTCATCTCGGCCCTTTGGACACATAAATGCGAACGTAGACTATATACATCCGGGCCTATATGCAAAACACGTCACGCCTCTAGCTGCGGATGCTCAGCGGTGTTTTCTCAGCTGCTGCGAGGGCGCAGCTACAAGAGGATCCTCGTCGTCGAGCGGGTTCCGGTCCTCCGGCTGGATTTCGAACTCGTCCCCACTCTCAAGGTCGCTCAGACCATGGTTGGCCTCAGCATCAAACATGGTGTGCCGCTGCGCACCTAAGGGATGGGAACCCCCGTTACCAGAATCGTTCTCTTCAACGTCGCGGTCATACGATTCTGGCTCCTCATCGGGATACTCATTATCGCTGGCGTGCAAGGAGCCGATCTCGAACTCGTCAGCATCGTTCTCATTTTGCGACAACTGGGTCGACATTGCGTAGCGCATGTTGTCCTTACTCGGTCTCCACAAGAACATGATAAGCATGAGCGCGATGCTGAAGACCACGTTAGGCCACCCATCGTATAAGGCCCACTTGTACTGCCAGTAGTGCGTAATGAACGTGTTCAGTGGTGCGATGATAAGCTGGATAATGATGATAACACATTGCAGGGTAGCAGCGACAAGGGAACCAATCAGAATGAAGGTGAGCTTCCGGTACATGTTGACTTTCGCTGTCTGCTTGCGGCTTCGCAAGTACGCGACCGTCTCTCCGAGTGATGATAGCACCATGTAGTAGTTGAGGGCGAGCGCAACGACAAATGGGAAGAAGGCGATGTTTGCGAAAAGCCCCAGCCATGAGTTGCTGCTCTCGATATTGTCTTCATAGAAATCCAAGATTGAAAAGACCACTGAGGTCACAAACAGAGCACCACCAAGCAGGCGGCATTTTTTCATTTTATCACCAAGCGAGGGGTGCACCACAGAGTATCCACAGCCCACAATCAACAGCAGGAAAAATGTGAAGGCAAGGCGCGCGCTGGCCCAAAATGCAACGAATGCCAACAGCGCCTTGTTGCCAGCAGTCTGGCCGTTTTTGTTGATCAAGAAGTAATACAAACCCACAAAAAATTGCTCAAGGATCATCAGCACACCCATGGCTGAGATGTACTTCTGAACTTTCAGCACACTGTGACGGTGGAGAATCAGAGGAATGGTCCAAATTATCATGATCACGCAGTAAAGAATGCATTGCACGAAATGGAACAGAATGAGCGGATAGTCTGCACCAGGAAGATGGCCAAACGCATTCTGGAATCTTACATCGACCTCGAACTTCATAGCTTCGTGGCCAGGAGTCGCTTCAGCAGCAACGCAGTAATACCCGGTGTTCCTCACCTCAAAGTGGAGGTCCTCCGCACCCTGATCCTTGCTGAGAGTGACTCGCTCGCTCAGCATGTTACCCGCAGAAGTATCTGCAACAACAAATTTGCCCAAATCATCTGGTGAACATTCGTTGCGGTATGCTGATTCCTGATCACACATGAACTTCTTGAAACTCACCCCGCTGGGATCATTGCTCCAAAAGCCTATGTCGCCAACGTCACTGTAGTCAAATATGATCACAGCGATCTCACCGTTAGACTCGCCCTTGGCTGGAAACGAGACGTTAACAGAAGGCGTGAAAGGTCCATGGCCGTCTTTCGGGCCATATACACCACCGCAGATCTCCCGGCGACCGAATTCGTTCTTCAGAACCGAATCGGCTGATACCGTGGCCAAAATGGCCCCCAAACTGCCCAGCCAGGCCAGGATCCGAGCCATCTATCAAGAAATGTTAAAATATGTCGGATTAAGGGAAGCGCCGAACGGCCAAGTTTCCAGGGTTCGGTGAGTTTCAGGTGGGAGCTTGTAAAACTCACCGTTCATAGATGAAAGGGTCCGACGAAAAACAAGCAGCAATTTGCATTGGCAGCACAACCACACTATGAACAAGCTTGCTTTTAATTAATAAAGACTACTTCCAGTATTAAATTTTATATTTTAAATCGGCTTTCTTACGGATATTCGAGGTGGATATATCTAGGAATCGCCTTTAAATCGGGCCACGCAAAGAATGCTTAGTAAATGGTCTTGCCTTGATCTTCCTGGCGACTGTAGACGGGCTGCCGTAGGTGTACTTTATATAAATTTAGCAGATGGCTCGCCAAAGCTGGAGTGAGCTTGGCCAGACAGCTTTTGCCGTGCTTGCTCTCGGAGTCGCCGTCTGGCTATACGAGCAAAAACACTCACCCTCAAGTCGCATCCCGAAGCCGGTGAAGGATGTCACAGAGCTCATTGGAAATACACCTGTGGTACGTCTCAATGCTTTGTCACAAATAACAGGTTGCGAAATTTGGGGCAAACTAGAGCTCTCCAATCCAGGCGGTAGTGCGAAGGACCGAATCGCCCTTGCCATCGTCAAGCATGCTGAGGCTACGGGCAAGCTTCGGCCAGGGCATCGTGACGAGGTGTACGAGGGAACTTCGGGCTCCACAGGTATTTCTCTAGCTTTGGTTTGCCGTGCTCGTGGGTATGAGGCTCATATTGTTGTCCCAGACGACACTTCCGTGGATAAGATCAGCTTATTGGAACGTCTAGGAGCGCATGTACATAAAGTTCGCCCTGCGGGGATTGCCGATCGCAACCACTATGTGCACGTTGCGAAACGACTGGCGGAGGAGAAGAATGAAGATTCTAGCGATTGCCACGCAATATTCGCCAACCAGTTCGAAAACGAGGTGAATTGGGTATCGCATTTTCTATCTACAGGACCCGAGATCTTGGCGCAAGTTCCCTCGATCACCTCATTTGTAACTGGCGCCGGAACTGGAGGAACCATATCTGGTGTTGCATCGTTCCTCAAACCCAAAAGACCAAAGCTGAGAATCGTACTCGCTGATGTTCCTGGTAGTGGTCTGCATAATCGCGTCCAATTCGGTGTGATGTATAGTGCAAAGGAGCGTGAAGGACACCGGAGAAGACACCAAGTTGATACTGTCATCGAAGGCATAGGACTGAATCGAGTAACTGCAAACCTCAAGGCAGGTCTGAATTACATCACTGATTCGCAACAAGTTGATGATGACGACGCTCGATATATGGCAAGCTTCATAGTCGAGAACGAGGGACTCTTCATTGGATCCAGCTCGGCAGTTAATTGCGTCGCAGCTTTACGTGAAGCCCGTAAGGTCGGCCCAGGACACACAATTGTGACAATATTATGTGACGGGGGGTCAAGACATCTATCCAAATTCTGGGCTATGGAGCCTTCAAGCACTTGCGAGGTTGCAGCCGAACTGAAAACTGTGAGTCATTGAAATAAAAGACGGGATATTTGGGATTCATACATATTCATAAAAGGTTCATACAATCACACACGAGGAGTCGTCATTTGAGGGAGAGTCAGTAATATCACTAGTTTCGGAGTCGTCAACTGCAGCAAACTGGGGCGCTCTCTTTGATGTGAACTTTGCTGGCAGTCGTTTTCCGGGGCTTTCTGGCTCGAGAACTGCTTCGTGGGAGTCAACAATATCATACTCTTCCGATTGAATTGTCGGAGGGCTCTCTAACTGATTCAATGGACGTGCAAGCACTGGCCCTCGACCTTGCAAGACCAGGGACGTCACTTGCAATACGCGCAATCCTTCATTGAGCCCGATCAGATACTCTGCGAACGGTTTTGACATCGCTTCTCGGTTGGCGGGCACAACCTTGGTGAACGTAATCACCGCGCATCTGGTCATTGAGCTGCTCAAATCAAAACAGCCACACTCCTGAAGAGCCTTTTCGGAAGTGGCTGCAATTGCATACTGTTGGCCGTCGCTAACCACCAGGTAGAACACTTTATCAGGATGCCTGTCAACGGATGGGTAGATGTAGAGAATGTCCACCAATCTTGAAGAGCAAATTTCAGGGGCGGGGCTGAGTTGCGACCATCGAGTATGGATATTATGTAGTGTCGCAGGCTCACTATCCTGGAATTTTTGAAATTCGTCGGCCAAGAACATGGTTGTTAGCTGTCAAAATCGTCACCATGCGACAGATCGTGAGGGATTTATGTCTTAGGGTATGCGCGTCATGCATGTCGGGCAAAACCCGGCTGCAACAACCCTAGCATCCCGCGTTGCAAAGCGGATTCACGAGTGTCAGGCGGCGTAGTTGATCGAAAAGATAAGGGCCCAAACGCGTGAGATCTGGCAGTGTTGGTCGCTTTCAATCCCCGTGGATTACGACTCAATCAAAGATGGGCCTCATTTCTTATATATATAAGCAAGCTGTACTCCATACTCCAGATAGAGCCTTCTCCTACGACTTACCAGGCTTTGATTGAAGGGTTCTCTCAGCAACCGCCTCCTTTTTCTTGCGTGCATATTCACGGAGCTTCACTTCCCCAATCTCCTTACGCATTTGGGACTTGTCTTCAGCCCACCTCTCGGCAAAAAACCCTCCTTGACCCGACCTGTCTGCCCAATCGTTGAGCATGTGCATGTACTCAACATCCGCAGGGTAGCCCAAATTAAAATATTTCGAACCAGAGCCCTTTCGTTCAACGGTTCGTTTCTCATCTTCACGCATTTCTGCAGCAGAGGGCAGCTGCAGTCGGCCTGAGAAAATCCGGGCTATAACAGCACCTTGGCTTTCGGATAGGGGCATAGGCACGACTTGCTTATTGAGACCCACAAACGCCAATGCTGGATCGTCAATGAAAAAGATGTACTTGTATAAATTTCGAATGCGTGCTCCGCTGGGGTCAATTAGAGCGACTGCCAGTTTAGAACTTTCGTTTCGTTCAATAAAAGGTAATTTGTACAAATATCCTGTTGAACACAGTATAACCTCAAACCGCTCGACGCTTTGATCTTCAAAGGTCACATTGCCGTGCTCATCTACTTTGATGGCCTCGGGCTTCCACACAACATCCACGTTCTCATCGAATATCTGATCTGCAGCAGCTTCGTGTCTACGAGATATGTATAGCTGTTCCGTTACCGAGAGCAACTGTATGCTGATATCAACACCACTAGAGCCGTTCCCTATCACCAGAATCTTTTTGTTTTTGTACGGCTGCGGAGAGATGTAGAATTTTGAATGCGTCACCAGCTCAGGGCTTGACTTCCTCAATTCGGAAAGGCCTGGAACGTTGGGGTAGAAGGGCGTCTCGTAGTGGCCTGTGGCAATGATCACGAAGTCGGAAGCTGAAGGCTCGATATCGTCTCTATCGAACGTAAATGCCCATTGGCCCTTGACTTTGGTCAACGATGTTACTTCAGTGTCCCAGAACACAGTGATAGCGTCGTGATCGGCAACGAGATGGCTATAATTCTCCACGTATTTCAGGACATCAAAGCGATCAAGAAACCGAGGCAAATGGCTTGGGAAGGGAGTCTGCTTATATTCCATAAGTTCCTTGTATATGTTAGTATCTAGGCGCTCATACATTGGCCCTTCGCCTGTATACTCCCAGACACCTCCTGGGTGTTTGCGACGCTCAAAAATATTGATTCTGAAATCATAGGGCTCGCTGACAAGCGCTCGCGCTGCAGCAAATCCGGCGGGGCCCCCGCCAATTATGTTAACAACTTTGGTCATAGGAGTTTTTGGATTAGTCTTTTATCTTTTGTGCGACTTTTCACACTTTTGTCTAAGATGCTTAACCGCTCGCATATCATGTGGTAAACGATGAAGCAATTCACGGATAATAATAGGACCCTTGCCCACCCCGCAGAGACGTTATGCAATGAGCTTTCGAATGTATGCGAGCCAGCGGCGTTAATGGAAAGTCTACGCAATATTTCTGATCGACTTGAAGTACGGTCAATATTCCTTTGACTTGTGCACAAATATTAGGAAACTGTAAACTTCGGCTTCTCAGGTTTCCATCTCCATTGCAGGAACGAAGCGAATGGCATTGTGACCCATGTCGGTGTATGAATGTCTCTCTCCAAAAGCCTTCCACGCCGCTTGGCTCTGCGAGGTGTCCTGAAGTTTGCATGCGTACTGAAGAAGCAATTGAGATCGTTGTATCTCCCCTAAAGTCTCCTCAAACGTTGCCATTTTGAGCGTCATGAGATGGGCTTCTTTGTCGTCTAGACAATCAATTGCTGTCTCGTAGGCTTTGCGCTGCGCACTGACATCACCTTCATATGTGTCAATGTAGGCGAGCCACAGATCAAGATTTTTGGACTGTGGCATCACTTTGTGTAACGCGCTTCTCGCCATGATTAATGACCCATCAAAGTGAGCTCTTTCGGCCTTCAAATAAAGAAGAGCGAGTTCTTCACGGCTCTTGTTGAAGCTGGCAAAAGCCTCAAAGGCTCGTGAGAAGGCTCCTCGCATTTGATGTCCGCTTAAGAACTCACTGGCAGTTGATAAATAATGGCGCCATAGCGAGAGAGAGATCTGGGGTGGAAACATCGAAAGGCCCTTCTCATAGACCGCAATCTGGTCCGAAGAGCTATCCGGATATGCTCGAGCTGTCAAGAGAACCATGCGCATCGTCACAATCCTTCTAGTGCAGCAGCTGCTGAATACTTCCATCAAGTCTGGGCTCTTTGTTTCGGCAAGCACAGAGAGGTAATGCATCCACAGCATCTTGTTTTCCGGTGTTGTTTCTAAGGTAGCTTTGACGATCTTCAATGCTTTGGATGCGTTGTTTCCAGGCCCTTGATAAATGTCAGCCAACGCTATGCAAAGCTTGGTTTTGATTTCTGGTGTGTGCGATTTGTGCGCTAGCATGTCCTCGAGGGGCGTGCAGGCGTCTGCAACATTGTTGCCATTTTGAATCCGCAGTTGGGCGTACCGAATTTGCAGATCAGTGATGTCGCCGTTGTAAGCCGCATATGGATTGACTTCCCCTAGCGCTCTTTCGATAATGTCCGCGGCCATGTGGGGGCGAGTCTGCCAGAAATTGGCTCGGTCCAGCCAGAGTCCAACGTTGTTTGGAGACTCGGATAGGGCAATTTTACTGAGCAACAGGGGTCTCTTTTTGATTATATTGCTCAGCTCGGTCAGAAGTTGTGCCGTCTTCCATCCACCTTGCCCAACTTCTCGCATAGATCTATCGATGTTTGATTCGTATAGTGTCGTGATGAAGGCAAAGAGGTCACAGAATGAGCTAGCAGATGAGGCCTTTTCAAGATGATTCAAAACTAAAGACCTGGCGTCATTGAACCCGGCAGTTTCGAGTATCTGCTGCGCTAACAATGGAACAAGATCGCCATCCTGCTCAGGAAACAGTTTTAGAGCTCTTTCGATCAATACTTGGTTGTCTTTATTGCAATGAACCACGGACATCCAGATTTCGCGGGGGCAGCTGACATGTTGCAAAAGAAGCTCTGCTGCTGTTTCTGGTTGCTTTGCCTCAACCAGGCTTCGAATAACTTTTTGAGATTGCTGGGGATACTGTGCAAGATAATTTCGACAGAATGTGGATCTTTCTTTGTTTGCTATTTCGCAATGCATGAGAAAATCGATGAATCGAGGCCAAACAAGAGCGCTGTCTATATTCCTCAAGGCCGTCGTGAACGTTTCCACAGAAGGCTGAATATTGAACATTAGAAGCCAAAAGTCACAGTTGTCTGGGAATAATCCCAGTGCGTCTCTCAATATTTCCGGCAAGTTCTGTGAGTCCTGATTGTTCACTTTGAGTGTGACCAGCTCCTGCCAAAGGCTCAAGCTTGAAGGAGATGTAGCTACTGCTCGAGATAATATTTCAATCTGTGTCTGCGTAGAGGGCTGCATCCGAGCAACTGAAAGCCATTTATCGGCATCGTGGAGGTCATCACGGAGGCTAGTGAGAAGTTTTTCGCTTCCTTCGACGAACATGGAGTTGCCTGAGATGTCTTAATTAAATCTACTGCCGACTTTTTGTTTACTATGTCCCCTGAACGCACCTAACCCATCCCGGATAGCTGCTCCACCCTCGAGAGGAGAACTAAGCCCAATAATTGCGACTCAAAGGAGGAAAATAATAAAAAGAAATTTCCTGGTGTTATCATCTTTTTGGTCGGAGTTGGGTAAGATGTAAATTTTTTCTAATATTAATGCATTTGAGATTTTTTGATACGGTGTTTGATCGGGATGCGTATGAAAGTCTCTGTACCTCCTCTGCAGTGAACAGAGTCAGTTCCCAAAATGTAACAGAATCAAGTCTACATTCAAATACTTCATGAGAACCCTTTTTTCCCACCCAATATTTGATATTTATACAAGAATTACTAAATTAGATCATTTTTGCAGGAGTGGGCTCGCTCTCTATCCCAGATAGGCAGCGATCCACAGGTAAGAAATTCGCTTTCGGGGTTCAATTGGATTCTGGGCCCTCAAATTTAGCTTGTATTTTTCAGTGACAGCTCAACATGGTAGTTATACGTGAGGACCTAAGTAGACTGCCTATACAAGTAAAGTGATGACAAACGCCTATCGCTATCGGTGTGGCCGACAACTCCAGTATTAAGGACAAGGAAGCACGCCAAGCAGACAATAAGGAACTGATTCGATCATCTGAGTGCCAAGAAGATGTCGAGTCAGCAGCGAGAGGCTGTGTTTCCAACACAAATGACACTCAACACTATGAAGACGAAGCTGAAGGGAGCAACTCAAGGTCACACACTCCTGAAACGCAAATCCGAAGCACTAACCAAAAGGTTTCGAGACATAACTCGCAAAATCGACAGTGCCAAGATGAAAATGGCAGAAATCATGCAGACTGCGTCGTTCTCGTTGGCTGAAGTCTCGTATGCCACCGGCGACAATATAGCCATACAAGTGCAGGAGTCTGCGAAGCAGCCGCGGTTCGTGGTTGCAGCAAGACAGGAAAACGTCAGTGGCGTGAGGCTGCCTTCGTTCGAGGTGTCACTGAACAAGGATGTTGATGATTTTAAGATGACTGGACTCGGACGTGGTGGACAACAGGTTGCCAAGGCCAAAACGGTCTACTCGCGAGCCGTGGAGTCTCTCGTCGGACTCGCCTCACTACAAACTGCATTCGTCACTCTCGACGATGTGATCAAGGCTACGAACCGCAGGGTCAACGCCATAGAGCACGTCATTATCCCTCGTACAGAGAACACCATAACATACATTGTGTCTGAATTAGAAGAGCTGGAGCGCGAAGAGTTCTTTAGACTGAAAAAAATACAGGGCATCAAGCAGCGAGAGAGCGAGAAAGCTCAAATCGTTGCGGCTGAGGCGATTGAAAAGGAAAAGTCAGATGCAAAACTCGTTAAGCAGCAGCACAGCGAGACTCAGACGGAACCCGAGACCGAGGGTGCTAAGAGCCTGTTAGAGGATGGGAACGATCAAGACAATGATGATGACGTTCTTTTCTAGTGCGGAATTAAAGCTAATGAAGTCATGTAAAGTAAATCATCGCCGGGCATAGCTCACACTCCTCGTGCGATATTGTCATTAGAACCATATATACTAGGTTATGCGAGCAAATTGGTGCCTCGCCGCTGTACAGCGCCATTTTCAGAGCCTCTCTGTCCAAGTCTATCTTTCGAAGTCCAGCCATTCGGCCGAGCTCATTTGTTTGAGACGAGAGAGCGCTCGAGCAAATGCAAACATCTCTTCGTGACCCGCAAAACTGGTGAGGTCGATATCGTGCTCTCCGTGGCCCGTCTCGTTAATCAGTTCAACCTTGTTTGTGTCCGGATTAATTTGTAGATTGCTGGTCACGAACAGTTCACTGAATGGGCGTTCTGACGTGACTGCAAGCTTAGTATGCGAATCGTACGCAGCATCTAGAAATGTGATAAAGCGTCGGATAAGATCCCGCTGTTCCATCGATATAACTGGAATGTCAGTAATCACTACCGCAGGGAAATTTCGACACATTTCTAAATAGTCTGCGGCGGAACGAGACTCAGCACAAAGCTGATGGAATGTGAATTGCATCACATTGTTTCCTGCCGACCGAGGAATGGGTACAGGACGTCCCCATATATTGAGTTTTCGATCTGTAACAGAAGGGGCTTCTTGGGCGAAGAAGTCAAACCATCTTTTTGCATGCTCCTCTTTAGTTTCATCATGTCCTCGATGATTGGATTCGAAATAGTATGTTCCCGATTCGGGTCGTGGGAGCTTACGGTAATCAGTTGGCGAGTCAAGGAAAACTATGTGATTGTTTGACTTGATCAGCTCTATAGCAGGTAAGAAAGATTTCCTTTGAACGCCGTTGAGGTACAGTTCGTCCGGATGCCGATTCGACGTCATAAACGTACACATTCCCTCTGAGTACATGATTTCCCAGATGTGTCGCAGAATCATCGCATCTGCAACATCGATTACGGCCACCTCGTCGAGACACAGAACATCGATTTTGGATGCTATCTCGTGTGTTGCACGCACGACCGCATCATCCCGAGAGTCTGCTCTGGATTGGAGTTTGTGAATCAGTTTATGCATGTCCTGTAGGAAGGCGTGGAAATGCAGCCGCCGTTTAGTGAGATGGCTGGGAACTGTGCGGTAGAACATATCCATCAACATTGTCTTCCCACATCCAACATCGCCGTACATGTAGATGCCCCGAGGCCCGTTAACAACAGGCTTCGGCCGTAAAGAAGAAAGCATGCGGGCCATGAACCCGTCAGACCCACTTGCCTCACTTTTGTCTCTTCTGTAGTCGTAGAGCCCATCGTAAACACTATTTAGGCTTCCCAGTACCTGACGTTGATGTGGATCACTTCGAATTTTGTTTTCTCGCACGTCTTCATCATACTGCTGTAGAGGCGAAAACCCGCTAATCAAGCGGCCGCCAGGCCTGCGCAGGGCTCTAAATCCATATTTGCTCAACCTTAGCATTTATATGGACTCGCTAGATGGCAGAAAATAAGGGTGCCAATACGCTTCACGCGACCTCTGGCGCTTATTTTTGGAAAAATTCGGCACAACACCACACTAATCCCGATCTCCTAATTAGTACATTAATTCCCAACGACAGGCATACAATGCACCTTGACGATCGAGATGGAAACTCACTTTTTGCGGGGAGCATCGAAATTTGAAATTGTGAACACACTCGAAAAGCATGTCAGTTTTCCGATATAAAATTTTAATATTTGGCTCGAAGGCCCTTTCATGGTCTAAAAGCTTAGCTCAGAGATCTGAATATATTATATGATACATAGCATAAGGATCTTAGAGGGGACGCGGCCTGTGCTCTCAAGCATCAACGCACTTATGACTCTCCTCAAACATGGAAGAATTTTAGAGTTCGGCTGCAGATTCTGCCATGTATGGACGCGCCATTCCATTCGCATGGCCCAGCTGACCTCACAGAGACAGGATGCTCCGAGTCATGAACGCACAAACCTTGCCCTCGATGAAGTGCGAAAACATCGAAATGTCTATAATTGGCGCTGGTGATTAGTTAAATATAGGCTGCGTGGGTGAGCTGTATAATCTGCTAAATTAAGAAATGCAAGCAATCGGCTCGCAAAGCATGAGATCGTTAAATCATGTCAAGGCTGTTTGGTGAATAAATCAATCGAGATATTTATTTTTAATACCGTGAAACCAGATCGTGCCTAGGGGAGGCAGAGATTCCACTCGGCGGAAAGATAAATTCAGGATTTAAGGGGCCGGGATGAACTGAGATTGTTTATCTCGCTGTCCATTTCAGGCTTATCGACCCCGACCCCTTTGTGCGTTTCGAGATTTGGTCATATATAAGCCGTGGCTTAGATCGAGCTTAAATTCCAGCGGGCCAGGGTCAGGGTAGTGCGGAATGGAACGCAGTGGGAGACGCGTCGTCACTGTCAGAGTACGTATGCTGGGCAAGTAGGTTTGACCTTATTTCAAGATAGAACTGTCTTGCAACCACGAGTGCTTTCGTTCCGAATCGGAGGCGTCTCGGCTCACTAGTAAAGCGAAAGTACGGCACCTTGTATTTATGTATATTTATGTAAAACTGAAAGGGTCCATTTCAAGCGGTTTCCTCTTTTCGAAAACGCATTCTTCACGTCTGCAAACTCCTGATATTCCCGAACAGCTCAGATGGCACTCAGGTAGATGATGCCAGGCCAATATACGACGAGAGTGCAGGTGCCGATGATTCAATTCTTGGACAGAAGCAGATCTGGGAAGGGGTTTGATGAGGACTTATAACTACTGTGCGTGAGCTGCAGCTAGAATACGTGACATCCTCTTTACGTGTAAGTTAATATGCATATGCCCTTAACCAGACCTAGCCCCTACCCCTGATTTGTTCTCCTCTTGCCGCACCTGGGTTAGTATTCTGTATCTGTTTCATAATCGAAGACTTTTGTTTATCTTGCAAAACTCGTCATTCGTAGAGGTTGCGCTTTTTCCAGGAGAAAGCTTTAACTCTGAACATCAGCGCTCTTTTAGTTGTTCAGATTTCTCGTAGGTGTCGATACCATAATACACTGAAAGCTAGCTTCTCCTGTGTGAAGCAACTCGAGAAAGCACTCAGGTCTACTTCAGCTCGCTTGCGCCCGAAGTTTCAAGCAGCCAAATAAGCATCACAACTTGAATTTGCTTAGCGCATTGTTGTTAATATCGCAGAAGCCGAGTATCTATCTGCGACACCGTTCTGCACCAATACCCTAAGTTTATTTCGCTGCCTGGCAAACAAAGTTCGTGCTCTTCTCACGCTGTCGAAGCAGGACTCAAATCACAGAAAGGAACTCATTTCCTCAAGATATCTCCACGTTTTTAGGGAGTCAACCCGACTTTTTGAGTAACTACCTCCAACTGGCATAATCCGTTCGGAGAGTTTCGCTAAGTGGTCAAAGAACAGTGATTTTTCTAGTCAAGCTAATTTCAGCTTGGCACTCGTTGTTTCTTCAACCCTGATCAAACCTTAGCAGGAATCGGAATCCCAGGAATTTGTGGTCCCAGCTGAAAACTTTTGTGAAAACAATCGATAGCATTTCCTTAATTCCGACACCTTTTAGCCATTCCCACGATTGCGCGCGGCCAGAAGCGTCTCACCATTTTCCGCAAATACTTGCTGTCACTCTTTTACTACTCCACCCACTCTATTCCATTCTTTCATTTTTGGCGCAAACAATCACAAGCATGACGTTGTTCAGCAATATCTCACGGTCAAAACGTGGCGCTCTATGCTCGCTTTTTTTGATAGCTCCTGCTTTGGCAGGGGAAAGCTCGCTAGATCCTACGCCAGTGGAGCTCAATGATACCACCCACATGGACTCGGTCAACTGGATCTCCCAGCGTGACGAGGAAACCAATGAAAACCTCATAACTGGAGCTAAAGACCCCATCAGCTCTGCGACCCTTGCAGCGCTAACTTCCCCTGACATAGCCACCATCGAGATCGAAACCATCTCGCCTGCTCCATCTGTACACCTAGAGTTGTCACCACGACGGGCTGACGAGTCTTCCAATACCTCCTCGACTGATTTTATCTCACATGGCACTACTACATCGTTCGAGTGGTTCCAATTTGAGACCTCTAGTAGTCAGAAGAAGTCCATAACAACATCACCGTCATCATCTGAGCCCACAACGACCGGATGGTTTGGGGACTCTAGTACCTCAACTTCCGCTGACACCATGCCTACAACTTCTTCAACGAACTTCTGGATATGGCAGTCAAAAACAACAAGCCAAGTTAGCCCAGGGACGGAGAGCACCCCAACAACTGTGAGCACAGAGAGTGAATTCACCCCAAGTGCTGAGTCGCCAATTCAGAGCTCTATTGGCGCAGTGTCTCATCAAGGAGAGAGAAGCACAGATGCGATGGGTGGCTCAAAAACTGAAAGTACAGCAAGTGAGTCTACAGCAAGTGAGTCTACAGCAAGTGAGTCTACTTCAAGTGAGTCTACTCCAAGCGATGAGTCGACAACTCATAGCTTTTTTGCCTCAGCTACCTTTCACAGCCAAAGCAATACAGATACCACAAGCGCCGCAGCAACTGTGACTGGAGCAAGTGGTTCTACTTCAAGTGATGAGCTGGTGTCTCAAAGCTCTAATGGTAAACTTTCTTATCAAACGACATGGCTCGATTCGCAGCAAGCTTCAACTGCTCTGCATATCTCATGGCCAAATGGGCATAGCTCTTCAGCGAAATTCCCAACGAGCTCCACAATAGACCCTATAGCAAGCACTGTAAGCACAAGCCTCGACACAGCTTCAGAGACCACCACCAGCTTGACTAACTCTCTAGCACCCTCGCAAATTGCCCTCACAACTTCCACATCGACTGGTAACACCTCTACTCATCCCGGAGTTATCGCTTCTGTGGCTACCCCATCTACTACTGATCACACATCTACTAGCTATGGGAGTGCTGATACCACGGCTTCTTCGTCCTCCGCTCAGTTCCTTGCAAGCTCTGACTCCCCCGATAGCGCCAATGCCTCCACTTTGACAACTGCCTCATCTGCTTCATCTTTCAGTACTTTGGAGTCAGCCGCCTCGGAGCCCTCCAGTGCAATCGTCTCAAGTGACAGCACCAGTCTATCAAGCCGCTTAGATGCTCCTTTGACCACAATGGTTTCGACCTCTACTGCTGCTGCGATTCCAAGCCCGACGTCTACGATCGCGCTGTCCTCATATAGCGCCGTGATTGCGAATTCTGCTGCTCGAAGTATGGCGTCATATCTTTCGCTGAGCGCCGCCAAAGGATCTGACGCTATAATTACAGCTCCCGACGGGGTGGTCCCTTCCACCTCGAGCCTCTCAACGCCTACGCCCAACCTCTCCCCCTCAGCGGAGAGCTCAAGTACCAGCGCTCTCATCAATCATGAACCGACAACCAGTTCTTTTGTGACTTCCACTGAATCGATCTCCGCGGGGTCTTTGAGCCTTGACTCCTCAAAGCCTTCTTCCTCGAGCTCAGAAAGCACAACTAGTGCTACGTCCACGGCAGAACCGATTGGAGCCACTCGGAGACCGGTTTCTTCAACGTCTCAGAGCTCTGCTTCCCCTGATGTGACGCACTTCTCACACTCACTGGAGACTCCATCATCCAGTGCGCCTATCTCGGATTCTAAAGAGCCTCTGACAACCTCAGCATCTGACGTGCTAACAGGTACAACAACGGCCTCGTTGAAAAGTACATCCGCACAACTTTCTTCACTTATGAATCCTATGAGTGCCGCCCCTACCAGAAGCTCATTTGCAAAGTCTAAGACCCCGATAAGACCCTCTTCTTTTCCGACTCAGACCGTTCCATCTGAGATGAGCAGCCAGCCCTTGATCGCCTCGAGCGCTCCCGCAGATAAATCCTCTTTTTCAGTTGCGTCTGAGTCCACATGCCTGACTTGTGTCGATCACACGAGATCCACGATTCCGTCAAGTACTGCCTCAGTCTCGGGACACTACGTAGCCCCGATACCATCTGAGAAAAGTCACTCTGATTTTACGTCGAACTCTATAATGACTAGGACGGAATACACACAACAGAATCCAGTTTCTACCGCGGTGAATCCTTCCGGAGAGCATTTCGGGACTTCATCCTCAGTGGCTGTTACAACGGAAAAGGTCCCTATTTCAAATACCAGCTCACCTACTCCGTCGACTCCTCGAAGCTACTCACAGAACCCCAGTCAATTCTTACCCACCCAGTTGATGACAGCAACTACAGTTACTTCTTCCATCGGAAGTGTCACATCGGACAGCTCAACCTCGGGCAGTAGACCGACTTCAAGCTCTCCCGCGTTACCCAACGCGATAATGCCTCAGCAGCAGCCGAAGCCTGACAAATCGCAGAAGCTGGTGCAAATCGGGTTCAAATATCCTTTGAATTATCCTTTTGTTGCTGAAAATTCCGATTCAGCAGCCCAGATCTTTCAATACTTACCTGAAGGACTTTCCCAAGGCTTGAATATTGACCAAGGTAGCATTCGAATGTTGCAACTGGTCCCGCACCAGACGTCAGGTCGTGACAGCTTTCTGCAGACAATTGCGCAGTTCTTTGTACCCAAAAGCAGCACCAAAAAGTTGGATAATCTTATCCAAACACCCAACTCTGCGTTATATAAGGACCAAAGCGATCCTTCGGTGCAAACACTGATGAGTTTGATCGACACGAATGTGCCATTGACAAGTGTATATACTGATAGTGGGAGCGAGGGCTCTGATAGCGGCAGCGACGGAAGCGGTGGAGACGGCTCATCTGGTGGCAGATCCAACAACGGCGGAAATACAGGTAATAATGCCGGAGCTCAGGGCTCTCTGGATCAAAACGCTCAAGTTTACATGAAGCAAGGCAAAACTAGTGCCAAGGTTGCTGGCATCACTATAGGAACTGTGGTCGGTGCTGGTTTGTTGGGAGGATTTTTGTTCCTAGCAAGCATGGTTGCACGAAGCATGCTGCGGAAAAGCAGAATCGGCTCGGAGGACATGCCCAGCGCTCAAGATGTTGAGTCTTATCATGACGATTTCAGCTCTATGAACAGGTTCAGCCATTTGTCTATGGGGATTCCGAGCCAATCCAACCGTGCAACTCGACCTCTCACCACTGAAATACCCACGGCTGCCAATGACGTAGCGAGTGGAGTGGCTTCGACTAGCGGGCCTGCACAGAGCAGCCAAGTAGCCATCAGTCATCCCGTCATTACTGAGAGCTCGCTCGGCTGGCAGTGATTGCGCAAGCCCTACACTGAAAGACGAATGAGAGGAACGTATATAGATACCCCTCAAACTTATAATGTCAGCTCTTATATCTGTATTTATTTTACATACCGCCGCACAATCCGAAGTGGTTCTGGCATACAACTTATTCATGCCATGCTAATTGTGTATCATGCAAAGTCACGAGGGATAGGGCTGGATCTACCTGCAGACCCGAATGACACTTATCTAGCCTCGCATATCAGTGCTCCAGAGACGTTTTTAGTACTATATCGGCAAGGCTTAGAGATTTATTGTTCTGAATGCGATACTCCCTCGAAACCGAGATCGTTGCTGTCGAGCACGACGATCAAAACCATGCCTCCACAGCGCCTTTATACCAATCGGCCACTTTTTATCAGTCAGGCTTGAATGAAATGGGAGAATTTGACTATACTCGCAGCGGGAACCCGACCAGATCCACGCTAGAGCGACACTTGGCCAAAGTCATGGGCAATGCCTATGCAGCGTTTGCCGTTACTTCAGGAATGGGTGCTCTCGATGTAATTAGCCGTTTGATCCGACCTGGTGACGAGGTAGTTGCAGGAGACGACCTGTACGGCGGATCTAGTCGCTTGCTCACGTACCTGAAAACCAAACAGGGCGTGACTGTGCATCATGTGGACACCTCCAAGGTATCCGAGGTCGAAAAGGTGTTGAACAAGCATACCCGCATCGTGCTACTCGAGTCTCCAACCAACCCAGCATTCAAGATCTGCGACATCCCCGCTGTTTCAAAAGCTGTAAAGCAATCTGAAGCATCCCAGAACGATGTCATGGTTGTTGTGGATAACACGATGATGACACCGCTGGCAGCCAATCCTTTCAAGCTAGGAGCGGACGTCTGGTACGAGAGCGCAACCAAGTACCTCTGTGGCCACCACGATGTTATGGCAGGTGCTATAGCTGTACAGAACGAGCAGCTGGCCAAGGATATCAAGTTTGTGATCAATGCTAACGGCAGCGGTTTGGCTCCTTTTGACTGCTGGCTCCTTCTGCGAGGTATCAAAACACTGGGTGTGAGATTCGAGAAGCAGCAGCAAAATGCAATAGCAGTGGCTGAATACCTCGAGAAAATTGGGCCTAAGCTGACGGTGCCTAAGTTCGAGCTGAAGTTCCCTGGTTATAAGGGCCTTCCTGGCTACGAGGTGCACGAACGTACGACATCCGGAGTCGGCGCAGTTCTCAGTTTCCGGACGCACGACATCAAAATCTCAGAGAAGCTAGTAGATTCCACCAAATTGTTCAAGATCAGCGTCAGCTTCGGCAGCGTGAATAGCCTGATCTCGCTGCCCTGCAAGATGTCACACGCCTCAATCGATGCCAAAACCCGGGCTGAGCGTGGGTTCCCCGAGGATATCATTCGACTATGTATTGGCATCGAGAATGCCCAGGATCTTATCGACGACCTCGACTCTGCTTTTCGCAAGGTTGGTATACTGTCGTAGTGGACATACTATTTGCCTCCTATACACATGGGACGTGTAATACGCAAAGACTGTATACGCAGAGACTGTATACGCAAAGACTGTATCATGGCAAGAGAGCATAGTGTATGTAGATAGAGATAAGTTCGCACAACTATATCATTAGCGGAGGTACGAACGCATAAAATTACCAAGCTTGTTAGCACCCTCCTCAAGTACATTCTTGACATCATCAATGTCCATGTTTTGGGCACGCTGCGCCAGCTCTGCAGCCTGCGAAGCAAAGTCGTTGCCATGCACTGTCCTGGGCTTTTCTTCACGGCCGAAGTAACTGCTGGAAGAGATCGACGTAGCATTTGCGTATCCCTGTAGTTTCTGGTGGTCTTCCGCAGACGTACTCTGCTTACGTCCAAAAACTTCGTCACTGGAAATACTCTTAGCGCCTCCATACTTCTGAGCAATCTCGCTACTACTGGCGTCGTAGGTGTCCACATAAGACTTGACAGGGGCCGGGGCCGCAGGGGTATTTGCAGCGGTTTGGCCAAATCCAAATTTGCGCACAGGCTGTGCAACGGGTGTTTCAGGCTTTTGGGAAGTTGCTTCTGTGTTAAAGCCATTGGCATTATTAGAGCTCGTGCTCGAGTTTGCCGAGACGCCCAGTTTGAGCCCTCCAGTAATAGGCTTAGAGGCTGGCTTGGATATATCTTCAGAGCCAATTGAGCCAACCTTGTCATTGGGATTGTAACCGAGCTCTTTTGCGCGTTCCTTCTCTTCGGCCGCTTCTTTCTCTAGAGCGTCGAAATCGATCTCAGCGTCATTTCGCTGACGACGCTGAGGCCGTGATCGAGCCTTGCCTTTACCAAGTAGAGAGTCGCCGGATCTTGCTGAGGTCTCCGATGTAGGCTTGACCACTGGGATAGCTGAGGAAACAGCTGCCGTGGAGGAGGAGAGGGCAGAAGCTTTCGTTGCGGGCTTTTTGGTTACAGCTGGTTCCTGGGAAACCAGGTCGAAAAAGTCGTCCTTGTTGGATGCGCTTCCTTTTGCTTTGTTTCCTGACATGGAGGATATATCGATTACAGCCCTCCCTGGAAAGTTGGCCCTGTCAGCCTCGGTGCGGCTGCTCAGCTCTTTCAAATACTGCTGAGCAGTAGTACTTTCATATTTCGTCCGGAACTCAGTGCCGGGCGCGAGCAAACTGCCTCCACGGTGCTTCGTGAAGAACTCGCGAGCGCTCTGATTGCCGCCCATCTTGACGTTTCGCAGGTGGCCGATGTTCCAATTGTCCATAGATGTGCTCCTTACAAACGAGACGTGCACGCCCATATTCCTGTGATGAGCCGAGCAGTCGTAGCAGATGAGGACCCCGAACGTTGCCGAGGCCCAGGTAGGACCTCGAGCTTGGCAGTCGAAGCATGCATTATTTTCTGGATTTTGACGGATATATTTAAAAAAAGGCACCAGCTCCTCCTTGGGAATCTGGTCCGTCTCACTGGCCGACATTCTCAACAGAAATTAGGGGGGTTGTGAACTAGATCAGCTAACTCCACGTCGTAAGATTCACTTAGTGGGACGCGTGGTAGATTCGCTTACTCCCAAAAGCCCTTAAAATTATGCTTTTTCCCTCATCTCAGGACTGCCGTAACCTCTCCCTAGGCACAGTCCTTGACCCCAGCAGTATCGTGTCACCATCTTAGATTCCCGTAAGCTCGCACTGCCTTGGAGAAATCTCGCCAGTCAGAGGCCGCGAGCAGGGGTCTTACTCAGCAAGCTCATCACTGAACATCTTCCAAGCACCTCTTCATCTCCACGTCAAGTAATCACCGATGTTGAGCCGGGCCTCTGTTTCCCTTCGTTCGGTGCGCGCTGTTCCTCGCATTACCCCCAGACTTGCCCGCGGCTATGCTGCTGAGGCTGACGTCAAGCTGCCTCTCGAGCTCTATGGCTTGGAGGGAACCTACGCCAGTGCTCTTTATACTGCTGCTGCCAAGGACAAGGTTCTCCCACAGACTGCTTCTGCCGTTAGCAAACTCAGAGACCTTCTCGCTTCGGACCAAAAGGCCAAGGTTATTCTCACCGACCCCAGTTTGAGCTCTGAGGACAAGAAGACCGTTATTTCCACGATCACCGAGAGTGTTGGTGGAGACAAGGTCTTCAAGGGCTTCTTGGAGACGCTTGCAGAGAACAACCGAATGTCCCTCATCGATGAAGTTGTTGAGAACTACTTCAAGCTCCAAAATGCTGGCGAAGGACTTGTGGAGGCTACTGTGACTTCCGTCAGCCCTCTCGACTCCTCCACTCTCAAAAAGATCAACACCGCTATCGCCAACTCGAAGTACGTAGGCAAGGATAAGAAGCTCCAGCTTAGCAACATTGTAGATGAGTCCATCAAGGGTGGTCTGATTGTTTCGCTTGGTGATCGCACCGTCGACTTGTCGGTGGCTAACAAGCTCAGCAGATACAACCAGCTGCTCAACGAATCCATCTAGATCTCTTACTTATAAATATAGACTAGAAGTGCTAGAGTCGCACAAAGTACTCGATTTCATTTCACTCACCTTGTTTCACGGAGAATTAGGCGTTTCTGGCATTGCCTCGATGCCGTGAAATCTCGAGCTGCATGTGGGTAAGGGGGTTGGCACGCGTTAATTTCAGATCATGCTCATGTGATCAGGTTGTCTCAAGGCTGGACTTGGCCGCAGGCCTCAACGCAGGAACGCAGCCATCCAATGCGTTGCTACTGAGAGTTTATTAGAGAAATTCGGGAACGAGGACCGCACACAACATCTGACGACGTTTTGCGACACTGGTAGCATAATTGACGGATTTTTGCTCCTATCGAAGTGTGGAACTCCTGAATTTGCTACGGAATCAGCAGTGGGAGTGCACACATGCCAGCAGGCAACTACGTTAATAATACTCTGGATGATTCGCTTCACGCTCACGCATATGATTGTGACCCATGTGAACATTGGCGCAACGGGCCTTTGCTGCGAAAAGACTCTATCACAGCAAGACAGCTCACCTATCTTACACCACAGTCAGTAAGCCTTGAGAACCGTAAGATATTCATTGGCGACTTCTCGAAGGGATGGGTTGAGGCCAACGCTCAAAACTGGCATGACAAAATCGAATCCCTCGTGGACGAACAGGAGGCTGGCAGGGTCTCGCAAGAGGCCACCACGTCGGGACCTGACGCTAACGCGAGGGCCTTGCGCATTGCAGATATGGAGTTGGCCACTGCAATTGCAGAAGAAACCGAGGCTTCACTTCAATTTCACTCAAAACAACAAGAGCGTCGGCTGAAGTTTTCACGGCTGAGACGCTCAAGGTTCCGAAATCATAAACTCACTAAATTGGAGGCTGATGCAATCGTACGGGACGATTTTCCAGGTCATAATCCGAGTAGCCAATCTGTATCTGGTGCAGCAAGAACCAGTCCTATGAATCCTGATAGTGGAATCGACAAAGTGCAAAAGCCAAGCTCGGCATCATCTTCTCTCACAAGTTTTTACGACTGTGAGGAGTCTCTGAAAGACCAAATCTCCGATGCGGGGGTTTCGGACCTCGAAGACTCTTATTCCGAGAGAGCCTCCACTCCTGCCTCTTCGTTGGAGAGCTGCGCCCAACAAGATATCAAAGCACCAGTAGTTAACGTGAAACGCGCTTCCCCAGTGCCTTCTGAGCTGATTGATGAAACAGACGAAGCTCCGCGGCCTTTGTCTCATGGTGCTCTCAACTCGATGAAGGAACGCCATAGCCACAAACTTAATCACCTTATCCGTCACCGAAAGCTGAAAGTGCCTAAGGTAAAGCTTTATCAAGGAAAATTTTTGGTACAGGAGCGCAGGGTACGAGATGGATGTACAGTAGAAAGCGAACTAGATGCGCCTCTGGCCACTCAGCTTGTCACTCGTTGGAAAGAATATGCAGTTCTCGCTCAGAAAACCGGTGATCCCTTGCGGCCTCTTGTACTGTACTTTTACGATTGTCAGGATAACGCAAAACTTACCCGGAAGGCCAAGCGGCGATGGATGAAAAGCCTGGCTTTCAAAGTGACGTTGAACCCCTCCTATCATGTCACAATTTTCTCTCATTTAGATTGCTCGCTCGCTCTATGGCGGCCTGAGGCTCACAGGACTAGGAAAGCTCACCGCAACCATCCTGTGATGGAGGTCCTGAATACCGAAGACGAGCCCAAAGACCAAAATGCATTGGGACGTTTCAGTTTCCTACTAATACATGCGCAGAGCCTACTGGAAATCTTGCATCTCGCATATCTGCTAACAACGGCCACAAGCGGGACTCCATGGACTCATGGTTCGGAGCTTCTCAAAGTCGCCATGCCAAGTGCTGATATAAATCTTCAGGTCTCATATCAACGTGGCAGCTATGGCATCGAAGAGGAACTCAGGAAGCAAAAGCTTGACAATCAGGAACTCATTCCTTACGAAAACCTTCTTTTCCCCATCGTTAGTCAGTCCGAGATCGTACATTCTATGGGAAAATCCATGTGGCTTGCCGTCAAAGATCTGCCTCGCAGATTTGCAATAAGTCGAGAAGATGAGACCAACAAGTTTGCTCTAGCTTGTACGTTCAATGGCCTGGACCACAGGCCTCTTTGGTTGACGCCGCTAGCTTCAGCCTCGTGCTCCATCCCGTGGATTTTTTGGTTCTTCCGTTCTTGCGCTTCTATATCACTGGCTCAACCTAAGCCCAAAAGCAATGAGATCACTCACATGAAAGAGCCACCGGCACTCGAGGGCTACTGCTCTAATATGTTCACCACAAACGTCGTTTCTGGCTCATCCTATTCGAAACCGACGTTCAGCACAAAGCGCAAGTATTCTTTGTATCTATTCACAGCAGACAACTACTTGATGTGCACAACCTACCAGTATGCAGAGCCTCCCATGCTGGCCGCTAATCAAGACCAACTAGAGAAGATTGTTGAGCCGTATCCTTTAGACTCTGAGGGTCGTCACATTGAGTGGATAAAAAACAGTACATGCCTGCATGAAATCAATTACCATGATACGATTGCTTGGGCCGAGTTACAGCGCCGTAAGTCACTCAACGTCAACGCTCGTGTTTTGATCGATCTTATCTACATGAGAAGTTTTAAGTCGAACGAGAAAGGGGATGTCGAAATGAGAGGTATGTGTGAACACGCTATAATCGTCAGCTTTGATTCCAAGGAAGTTGCTGACTGCTGGGCTCGAAGACTTCAGGAGGTCTCAGATTATTGGAGAAATTGGCGAAAAGCCCGTAACACTAAGCGAGCTGCTGGCTCAATGTCCGATTTTTCTGTCTCTCCGATGATCCAAAATAGAAGCATCGTGTACAGCGGCGCCTTGTTCATGAAGCAACATCGCTTTACTTCCTTCAAAGCTTATCATGTCTTGTTAACGACGGATTTCCTGCTGGTGTTCAAGATTGACCAAACTAAACGACCTCCTGCGCTCCCTGCTGAGAACACACCGTCAGCGTCATATTTGTATCGACATTACAAAAACATCGATCTGCATGACACCTACGTATACACTGGTCAAGTGGCAACTCACGCTCTACTGAATGATGACAACTTTGTGGATCCAGGTAACCCAGGAGTAAGATCTCTTCCACGAGCCTTCGAAGATGGCAGGATCTCCCAGGACTCAGAGTTGGACCGCTGCTTCGTCCTGTGGCGGGTCAGAAAAACTAGGCTCCCCATTGTCAATTCCGCAGGCGATGGTGACTACGTAACATTTTTGGCTCAAGAGAAAACTGAGCGCGACAAGTGGGCCACTGCAATTCGATATGTCCAGACAGAGTATGTCAGAGTTAGGAGACTGAAGAAAGATACTTCGCCAAACGCGGCAACACTCGATGACGAGCTAGAAAGTTGAGTTACTTTACATCCTCCCAAGTCATTGGCAAAAGGAGGCCCGCTAGTTCTCTAGCTAGTTATTTATTTAGCCTTCAATCATGCGGCAGCTATCGGAATTGTATGTGAATTTCGGAGCCAACATAACCTCTCTCGTTTTAATTGTAGTTGCGAATAAGGCGGATCTGCCAGAGCTGTGCTTAAGCCGCATACTCGTACTCCTCCGCATTGTCACTCGACCTTCTCAAGTATTCACGTTCGAGCAAAGCATTAAGAGCGCGTTTTACATCTTTCACTGATGGATTAAAGCGCGCCCTGGCTTGCAACATGACCTCTTCGATCAAGTGCGCATGTCCCAAATGTTTTCTGGCTTTCATTATGCGCACGATGATCGCCTGAAGGAAGCTCTGGCGCTGTTCCTCGATCTGCTTCTCTGTCTCACTGGCCTCTTGTCTCTGATCAGCCTTGAGCGGCAAGTTTAGGTTGATTCGCATCCTTTTACTCTTGAAATCAGGGTTAAAAGAGTAAACATTCACGGGATTTTCCAGGAGTATTCCTGATTTGAGAATAAATCCAAGCGAGCCGTCCAGCAGCTCAGCAGGAAGTTGAACGTCGTTATACAATTGCTCTTTTGTCAACGAGTCCGCGTCATTAAATGCTAACAAAATCATCATTTGGTAGATGCTTACCTGTAGGAGAACAACTTTACCGTTTGGCAAATTCAGTTTCATCTCACCTTTGCCAAAATTCCAAAGCCATTTGAGTTTTCGGCCATTATGTACCTTGTCGTAAAACTCAATGAATCGCTGGAAGGTGCCCTCCATGTTGTTTGGGAGCTTGAAATCTGGAATAGCTCTGTGAGGCAGTGGCCAAAAGCCTTCCGCCAAAACGAATGGCGCGAAAGAATTGGCAAGCGCAGTTCCTTCACTGTCTTTGAATTGCGCTTGGAGCTGCTGTGAAGTGGCAACATCTTGGAACATCCGTTGCAATTTGTTTGTGTATTCGAATCCACAAATATCTCCCAATCGGGTGACCATTTTGGACTCTAAGTCAGCATTTGACGACGTTTGATGTACCAGCCTGCGTGACAGCATTCTTGTGTAATGCTTCTCGAAAACGTCCTTCTCTTCGGTGTATTGCAGGAGACGTAAAACACCATCCAGTCCGTCCTCGATCTGTGAAATGTCAGTGTATCTAGAAGACCTCTTCAGAAGGCTGTCTGCGAATCGAGAAAGTAGTTCCGGGGTTTTGGAATCAGCGTTGGGCGAAGCTTTGGCAATTTGGTTTGAGTTGATGAATTTTGCGCAACCGTTGTCTACAGCGCTCTTCATGGTAGGCCATTTTTCAAACGAAGTTTCAAGTAAGCTTTCGAAATAGCTACAAACATCCAGAAGGCCCTCAACGTAAGTTCTGGGCTCTATAGGCTCTTTGTCTGCAGCACTCACCATCTGGGAAACGCGTTTCAGACCCAAATTCTGAACAAACATCTCAAGCTTGTCACGAATCGGTGCCAGCCCATTCGGCACCTTTCTGAGAAGTGTGTACATAATATGAAGATCCTGGCGATTGTCAGCGCTCAACAAACCTAGAAACTCGCTTTGTATTTGCAACTCATGTGCCTCAATGAGTAACTTCTCACACTCGGACATGAGCAGCTCTTCTGTGCTCGGATGTAAATATTTGCTGACACGATTGCGCTCTTCCATGAGACGCTGGTTGACACGGCGCATGTAGCTAACGACGCCTTGTTCTCTCAACACCCTCTGGGATTCTGCCTTGTAGTAAGCGGCAGTAGCTTGAGTAAAAGGCTTCTCGAAATGTTCCGAGTAAAATAACAAATTAGTTCGCTTGCTGTTCTGGTCATCGAATCCGACCGAGACCATGGACTGTATGCAGGTATGAAGTCCAGCATAGTCTACATCTTGACCATTTCTGTCGCGCTCAATTGTTGCCAAAATCGCATTAATGAGAAGCTCGTCCAAAGGCAAAAACATATTATCTCTCCACAAAACGAGGCAAAGCGTGTTTACTTCGTACACTCCTCGTTTCCTACCCCCTTCGTCTCGCTCTTGTTTGACCCAATGGCGATTCAAATAGGAAAAAATATGATCCAGATACCGAGCCCCAGTGAGAAACCGAGACCAGCAACTGTTATAATAGGATATTATCTCATTATGAGCAACCTCTTCAGGAATATCAGGCCTGGGCCGAGGTGCCGCTTCGTAGAGAGATGTAAGATGTTCTTTCAGATAGAAGACCAGCCGACTGTATAGTTCACCACCCAGAAGCTTAGTGTGGTTCCCACGCCCAGCGCGTGAATTTTGCGTCTTTTGTGAGGGCGGCGGGTGCGTAGAGACGCAAAAGTTATGAATTGCCGTATACATGTTCATATAGGCCTCTGATGTCAAGCCTAGATTAGCCAGATCTCGTTTCATGATGACATCAACTCCTTGCAGGATGTACTGCCAAGAGGAGTCGATGTCGCCTGGCCGAGTAAATGACATTGCTTAAGTCCAGATCCGTTGTCTCAATAGTGTTTTGAGTAGCCAATTTACGCTACCCTTAGGCTGAACAATGGCAGAAGGGTCAAACTCTCTCATATTGAGATGCTGGATCACGTGGTTGGTTGCCGATTTGTGGCTGCATATTCGTAGCCTGCCTGAGGCCAGAACTCAAAAAGTCGAAATTTGTTTTGCGGTTAGCTATTAATTCACTAGGAATAAGCATTTAGGCTGTACTTTGAAATCTGGTGACATCAAATTTCATGTTCACAGTTCTTGCCACAGCGTATGTCTGATGTTTAGTGCGACATTATAGATCAGCCCAAGCTGGTCCAAATTATGCTTGGCTAGCATTTTACGATGTGCAGCAATGATCCGGGATGGATGGTGGATAGGATTGATGTAAATCCAAAGCGCTAAAGCCAATCGTTCAGGGACGCCAATGTGAGCGGGATCTTTATATCTCACCCCTTCGGGCCACCCAGGAATCGGTGCGCCCAGGCTATATGGGTGTAGTTTGCGTCTCATAGGATAGAGCGAGTTGATAAGCTCTGAAACGAGACACTTCAAGCTCATATGATTCACGCTCCAAAGAAGGTCTCTCAATCCTTTCAGATCACACTCAAGCTCTGCGTTGAGCGGAATTTTTAGTGAGTGGAAATAGCCGCAAATGATTTGGATGCTCCGCGATGAGCAATCATTATTTGCAAACTGGGTCTGGCCCAAAGCGTGCTGAGGCTCCAGTCTTTCGCTAAATTGATGGATTAAACCGGATGGGTAATGCTCGAGACTTTCATCACCAGCCAAACTTGAAGATTGGGGTGCACCAACATCGCGATTTATCAATGACATGGCATCCTCCTCAGAGTAATTTGAAAGTAGTTCGATGTCGCCTGGAGAGCTTGTGGGAGACGAAGACCTGTTTGAGCAGGGTGAACCGCAGGAATCTTGCAAACTATTCAAGCCGAGATGGGTGGAACTACAATGCCCTGAAGTATTGGTCCGAATGTTTTGGCTTGGATCAAGCTTGCCAATCGTTTGATACTTTCCATCTTGTATGAATGTCAAAGAAAAGTCTCCCACGATGCTAGTCAAGAGTGTATCAAGGTCTACCCGCGGAATAGAAGTTGTAGAGCAGCTCGGGGAAGACAATCTTAAAGTAGAGTCTGAAGACATGGCTGTGTCAGTACAAGTGTGAGAAGTTAGTATAAAAGAGGCGCGAGAGCAATAGGAGAGAGTTGCGAACTGAACTACTGATCATCGGGAGAAAAGAATGCGTTTAAATAGTTTGAAAAAGACCATGACGCGTTCTAAGCGCCATTAAAGTGGCTTTTAAGCCTTTGCGCAATGATATTGCGTTGACGCGTCCAGATCCCAGAACATCCATTGAAGTCCCTAGCAGGTATTTTGAGCACTTCAGCGCTCATAGACTTCGAGTCGCTGATTACCAACGACATGAGAGTGGAAACAGTACAAAAATAGCGTAGCTATCTGCCTATTTTGTAATTTTTCTGAAGTTCCCTCTGATAACCATATCCATTTTAAGAATTTCCCGCCATTTCTAATAATTACTGTGTAATGCCTTTTCTGATCCAGCACAGGTAATCCGCCATACTTTGTAAGAACTTACTTGATGTCTTTATCGTTCCTGAAGTGGAAAGTTCTGCAATTAGGCGGCAATATTAATTAATGCACCTAAATAGACATGCATGAGACCTTACCCTACATTTACACATTATTTGAAAAACCACCGGCAACCTTATAAAATTTATTGGGTAACAACGAACTCGCTCTCCTCTGATTGAACCGATCCACGAGATCTTCTGCAGAATAGCTCAATCCGAAAACAGAGCTAGCTCTTTGAGTCTTGATTATTCTATGTGGAGTCTAAATTAGTATCGCATGGTCCGTCAGTCAATCGCTGCGGGGTGAAGTAGTGTTTCATGATCAGTGAGTCGCCCGATCTATCATTCTGAATGTACTGACAAGAATAGTCAGGAACCACATCACAAGCGTGGCAAATATGAAGGAAACTACAGCTTTGTGCAGTCTACACACGTAGGGATTTTGTACTGCAGGACAGATGTATGGTTTGGATATCATGGCGTCGAATGACACAGCCAAGTTCGCGGCAGTGAGACAAATAAGTATCAAATCAATTGCCACGAACTTGATTTTAGATCTTGAGGGTCTGAGTCCTAGAGGTTGTCCGAAAGTCTCGTCCCAGGTGGAAAATAAGAGATATGCGAGGCCGATGGTGCTGATGACTATGCTGAAGATAGTAGATGACGAGGGACTATGTGGACTAAGGCCAGAATCGCGAAGAGAAGGTGCGACCTTCTTCGTTTGTACAAAAACCTCGCAAGCTAACCCGAGAGTTATGATAGCAAAAGTGCTGGCAGAGCCCCTGAGCACGATCGGGAAGAAAGGATTCCCCGCCAAGTTTTTGATGAAACTGTATCTCAACCGCTCAAATTTTGCCAATCCACCTTCTTCTCGTTCTGTATCATCCATTCTGTTCTCCCATTTAGCAGTCAAGTCGTATTGATCCAGCATAGTTTCGTCAACGGTTCCTTCTTTCGTGCTTCGCACATTCTGAGCCTCGACATCTACCTCGTGATTCATTACAGAGTTCCATCTTCCCGACTGTTTCAAGAACACCGGCCGGTCGCCTGGCACATTTCCTGCTCTTTTGAGTTCGTCTTTCGATAGGAGGAATGAGGGGAGCCGGTCTTTATCGATCTGTAACTTATGCTGACTTGATAATACCCATGGTGGCACAGGCGTTTGGTCTAAAGCATAGCCCATGATCACACTCGCTTCTCGAGCAAAAACACGCTAGTATCGGACTTGTTTTCCTCTGGACTAAATCAAAAGGCGGCTAGAGCTTGATAGTGTTTAGGTAAGGGTAGTTTGCATACATTAACTCAAGCCTAATCTCGCCCCGGAGCCCAGAGCTGAAGATTGTCAAGGCAGCGAGGAATCCGCTCCCTAGATGAGTCCCAACGAACCGCTAAAAATTCCAAGTAGCTCCGACAAATCCCGAGGGAGTAAAGGTCGTGCGTTCCAATAGCAAAAGATTACTTCCTTGCCCTTGGGTACAACAAAGTCTGAATATGGCAGTTCATCAGGGCAAGGACTGTACATCGACATAATCCGTGCGGTGAAGGTCAGACTCCCTTGCAGCAGGAGCGACTTGTGGAATTTGGGAGGTACGGAAGATTTTCTAGCCGTACAGTGTGACTCTCCCACACTTGAAAAAGGTGAAGCCATTGATATCACCACAGCATGAGCGAAATCGAGACGAAGATAGCTGCGTTTCTTGGCAAATTTGAGAGTGATTTGGATGCGGTCGAAGCCAATCTCAGATTCCTTTTGGATCCCAAAAGCATCGACCAAATCAGTGAAGAAGCGGCAGAGGACAAGAAAGCTGTACCATACGTGTTGAGTGCCTACGCATTGAGCTCGATGCTATTTGCGTATTTTCGACAGGAAGGAAAAGACACAGCGCTAGTGATGCCAGAGCTTGCTCGGGTCCAGAAGAAGATTCAGGGCCTCAATGATACGCCGAGAGAGGAACCAGCTGGCGAACCGCGCAGCACCTCGAAAGCACCCTCTACATCTAAGAATGCTCGGTCACATATTCGTTTTGGAAGCAGTGACTCGAAGAAGTTCAAATCTTCCAAGTCAGTCCCAACAAGTTCTAAGATTGAGAAGGCTGTTCCGAATAAAAAGAAAAGAGCGTCTCGCAGAGGCACTGAGCAGGCTTAATGTCTCGACGCTCTTGCCGCCCCCTCGAAAATTTTTATTTATTTATTAATGCATAATTTACTCACTGCCTCTCTATGCTCCCCATGCCTTTTTCCGAGTGAAGTCACTGTCGAGCTCAACAAAAGATCCGAGGACGTACTTAATCAGCGAGACGATTTCCCCTCACCCTCACTTCGCATAATATTGGAGATCCTAGCTCAAACATCAGTTCCAGAAAGCCGTGAAGCCAGGAATTAGCACGACCAGGAAGGCAGGCCGAAAGGATGGGTGTCAAGGAGTTTCTGAAGCGACATCAGAGAAAGATTTACATAACCCTTGGCTTGGGTGCCTCAGTTTACTGGGCCCTTGGTTATTTGGGCGACAAGCTCAAAGAGCTCCAGGAGAAGATCGTTCTGGATAGACTTACGCGTGATGACCTTGAGCGGAGGTTCGAACAGAACCAGAAAGACGCGACTTTTACAACTATGGCGCTGCTACCTACTGTGAGCACACGAATATTAGAGGAGTATAATGTCGAGCAGACTCGACACGAATTGCAAGAGCTGCGCAGGGCCAAACGGGCCACGGATGACCCTGAATCAAGCCAGGAGCTCGGGAACTCTCTCTCAAGTAGTGGATTCAGTGCTCAGGCAGGTGATAGCCCGGTCGAGAACTCCTACGTGGCCGCGCCTTCTAAAGCACAACTCTGGAATAAGATCAAGATCGAGAGCTTGACTCGTGCAGTGCTACTCGTGTATACGGCGGCTTTGCTCACTATATTCACTCGTATCCAGCTGAATATTTTGGGTCGCAAGTCCTACGCGGAAAGCGTCGAGAAGGCTACTTTGGAGCCTGGGACAGTCAGTGAGGAGGCTCTTACCGTTGACGAAGAGCAAGTGGACTCGGTTAATAGGCAGTACCTTACCTTCAGCTGGTGGTTTCTTCACCGAGGATGGAAATTACTGGCTAAACGAGTTGAGGATGCTGTAAGAAGCGCAACAGAGGGCAGTGAGCCACCGTCGCAGCTGACATTTGAAGAACTGAACGAGCTGTTCGGAAAAATCCACAAACAAATCGACGACCAAGGTAGCTTCACAAGCGCCTTGCTCCCGCCAGAGGAATTAGAAACTTTCGTGCTCGATCAGGTTCCGGGTGAACCAAGTTGCGACGCGGTCGATGTTCAGCTGAGGGCCCTGTTGGACGAAACGAGAGACATTATACTCTCGCCAACATGCGTGAACGTTGTTCAGCGGCTCGTCCACAGCGGATTGGCTGTGCTGATGAAAAAAATGAAGCTGCTTTACATTGATGAAACCCCACAAATTAGACTAGCAATTGCGTTGATGCAGGCTGCGAAGCAGGCACCCCAAATTGCCGCGGGAAGCCCTCTAAGCAACGAATACGTTGAAGCCATGATTGAGATACCCGAGCTGGATGCGCTTAGTGCGGCTGTTTTCTCTAACTATTGAGTGGTGCATGCTCGGTCTCTATGAAATATTTATCTGCCTAATTAATACTCGATTTGGACTCCCAGGTCGACAGCCTTTAGGGTTGACTGCGAAGTTGGTGTTCCTGACATCATTAGCGGTAAGGCGTTTCTCGAGGAATAATAATTTATGGGTGCGTAAAAAACAGAGAGGCTCCAGAGTGAATAGGCTTCCGTTCTTTAATCTTTTGTTGCTAAAGTACATTTATGTTCACTACTAAGGCAGCGCACTGGAGCGCACGGAGCGGCACCTTCGTGATCAATGGAAAAGAGATCTCGACCCCAAATTTCATAGTGTCAACAACTCGCGGTTCCATAGATCATTTGACTCCTGACCATGCACCATGCGCCCCCGTTTCCGGGGTATTCGCAGAAGAATTTATAGACCGTGAGGGCCTTGTGGAAAAGGCTCTGTCGTCAAAAAGCAGCCTGCCACTTCGGTCACAACTAATTTTGGGAAGCTGCCGTCGACCTGGATCACGCAGGATAGCCAACAAGCCCAATACACTCGACAGTATTGCGATAGACACGAACCAAGGATCCAGGCTGGCGAGTATAAAAACAATGACTGATTTTATGTCAGATCTTAAGCCAGATATGTTCCTTATACCCTCTGACGATCCCGCTCAGTCCTCAAACAACAAAGTAGGCATGAACCGACTACGAAAAATGCATTCGAGGTCACTGGACTGGCTAACGCGGTTTGTCAACAAGAGACTGGAAATGGGCATCAATTCAAGCAACATCTTTCTCGTGGCGCGTATTCCTCCTGAGCTGAGAACACCCCAGTATCTAGATGAAATCAGTGGTAAGTGTGATGCATACTGCTTCACAGGCAGTGAAGTCAGCCGATCGAATGAGATTCCTTATGAGCTTGTCAATCCCAAGAAGATGAGAGTCAGCGATCTTCCAAACGCGACCTGGCGCGAGGTGCTGGATCAAGTGGCCAGGGGAATTGATCTAGTTTATGTCCCTCTTACCTCGTTCACCGATGCAGGTAAAGCTTTGCAGTTTTCCTGGCTTGCAACCGAAAAGACGCACATGCAGTGGGACTTAACGGACCCTCAATATACGACGAACATGAATGAGCTTGGAACTACGGGCCACTCGTTGGCCTACATCCATCATCTTCTCAACGCGGGAGAGATGACCGCGAAAGTTCTTTTGCAGCAGCACAATATGAGTATAATAGAGAGGCTTTTCGAAGACATCCGTCGTTCTATCAACAGCGGCACGTTCGAGGCCGACCAGAAAAGATTTTTTTCGTGCTATGGCATGTAGAATACCAATATGTAAATTGCAAACCCCTAAACTTGAACAATTAAAAATTCTTGAATGCGCAACTCGTAAATTCTCGTTCGCAGTCTCAATTATATAAATTGACCCAGAGGCGTCGCCCGTGCACTCCATGCACGAAAGAAGATATTATCGCGCGCCTAATCAAACACTAGGGCTAGGAACGCAGTGAAACTGCTGGGAACGAACAGTCGTGGCATACGGCTTTCATGGTTATGGTTACGAATCTGTGCTGCTCTCTCCACATAGAATTTGAGAAAAAGTGAGATTCGTAGGCGTCGCAGAGTATCAGTTGAGACGAGAAGAACCCTCTGGTAGAACTCAATCGAATTTTCTGTGTGCTACGGCAAAGCTTCTAAGCAACAGCAACGCGCAGTTACATTAAGTTTTCAGCGTGTTGCAAAAGAAGACCGTCCGACACAGACAAAGAGATAATGCTGGAAAACATCGTACCATCCAGTTACACAGGCGGCGTAAAAGAGCTTTTTGGTCTGAGTGGAATCTTTCCCGCCATCAGCAAAGGAGAACTAGATGAGACGTCATCATATCGACGGTTTTCAGACGATGATAGCGAAGAAGGTACAGCTGCTCTACATGATCGCAAGAGGCGGCCTCGTGCGACAAGAAAGGACAGCACCGTATCTAACGACACAGATAACACGAATGACAAGACACGTAGCAGCCAATCGTCTTCAGCATTCACGGGCGACATTGGGGTCACCGATACTGAGGAGGAAGACCTTGACGAACTAGACGAAGATGATGACGAAACCGTGGACTTCGACGAGGATGACGAGCTCGCTCTCGAAGAATCGGACAACGAGGAACTTTTTGCTTCTATAGAGGAGTTCACACCCGCTGCCAAGGAGGCATACAGAGATTTCAGACGAAGCTTCTCCAAGACGGATATTCCCGAGTCGGAGGTGCTTTATAAGGCCTACTCTTGCGCTATTAGCAAGGAAATACTATATCAAGGGAGAATGTTCGTTACAGCCCATCACATCTGTTTTGTGTCCAAAATTTTCAACGTAACCACCAACAAGCTCATAGTCCCGTTTTCTACGGTTACGAAAATAGAACCCAAGATGATGATGAACTTCATTCCGAATTCAATTGCTATACATACCAACGACGATAAGCGCTACTTTTTTGCCTCATTCACAAACCGGAATCGCACGATCGGCGTCCTACGAAAATTGCGCAACAGTCGGCAAACATTAGTGAGTACCACACCTCAAAGTGGAAACCGCAACAGCTATGAAGGGCAGAGCACGGGGCAAGGGTACTCCAATGGTACTGAGGAGTCGCCCCTACGTCCTTTCCCTTTCCGTATTAGGTCATCAACTTTGTCTGGTAGGGAGGGATCGGGAAGGCAGGGTAGTCCTAGCATCCATCAAACGACTGACATATCTCGCTCACATTCGGGCTTGTCTCTGAAAAACAGTTCAACTCTAACCAGGCCTTCTCTCCCTAGGCCGCGTTCTGGCATGACTGAGCGGTCTGCGAAAGCGCCTCGCAGAACAATGTCAAGCGCTCGTTCGGCACCCAAATCAGCATCCGAACCGGGCTCGGGCTCAGACACCAAAGAATGGCCGGTTAGCAATCTGGGGCCCAACGAGCATGCCAAAACAGGTATGCCTGAGCCCGACGAAAAGGAAAAGATACTTTCCACCGAGACAATTGAGGCTCCACTGGGCGTGGTGGCTAATATTCTGTTTGGCAAGGATACCTCGTGGTTCAAGCATTTCCTCACTGATGTGGAACATAACTTTGACCTCAATGACCTTCCAGCGTTTTCATCTCTCAGTGAAGGCGAGGAAAGGCATTTCAATTACACCAAGCCGCTCAATGGGGCCGTCGGTCCCAAGCAAACTAAATGCAACAGCACCGAAAAAATTATCAAGTGGGACATCGAGAACTACGTGGAGGTAATCACTACTACTTCAACTCCGGATGTCCCCTCGGGGTCCAGTTTCACTACTCTGACTCGAGCAGTTTTGAGCTGGGATGCCTCTAACTATACACAGATCCGCCTTGGAACTTGGCTCAACTGGACAGGCAAGTCGTGGCTAAAAGGGCCCATCGAGAAAGGCGCAATTGATGGGCAAACCTCATATTGCAGCTCCTTAATTTCTGAAATATCAAAGAAAGTCGGCAGTGGAGAGACGCAGCGCAACACCGAGGAGGACTCTGACCACATCACTCCAGCAGCAACTGTATCGAGCAATTCAGGAACAAAGTCAAAGTCTGCCAAAAAATCAGCGTCTGCTCAGAAAGCCGCCGAGGCCATCAAGGAATGGCAGCAGCTTTGCATGATTCTATCAGCGGTAATAGTTGTACTGTTCATCCTGCTACTAGTTGTGTGGGCGAGGTCACCAAAGGCGTCAACGGCGCCCTCGCGCGAACAGCAAAGCAATCTCATTCGGTTGCAGAACGAGCTTGAAATGTGGCAATGGATTGACGACCGCAAGGAGCCCAACGTTCAACACCGTAAAACCTTGACCGAAGCCAACATCGAGGAGGCAATCATTTTGACAGAGAAGAAGCTTGCGAGCCTTAAGGCCTCGCTTTATTGAAGTTCTCCATTTTCCATAGACTCTCGCGATCAGACATGTGATCCGTTACCTCATATAGATTGAATATACAATTTTTCATTTCGTCTACGTCTCGTCTACAGACCTACTTCGTCACGCGCCCCACAACTGCCCCTACCCTTAAACGAGAAAGAAACCCAAAGCGGAAGGCCGACATGCACGCACACACTATACGCTTAGAGACTACATACGTTTGAATACCAGCTCAGCAGGCAGAAATCAGCGGGCCAGTTGATCAGAGTCTCTCTAGATTCTTTCTCACAGATAAGATGCGATTATTCCAGCTCGTGTCTAGAATCGGAGTGAGTCACACATTTGGGCTGCAACGCGCGCTACATCAGCAGAGTAGTAGGCCCTGGTGCCTCTCGTACCCGCGGCTTTATAGCTCATCAACGAGTGTGCAAAAGATCGAGGACGTTGTCGCCTACCGAGCAAACTACATAAAACCGGTCTTGAAAGACCTGCAGCCTTTGAAAGAGGCCCCCGAGCTCTATGCGCGGATTCATATGCATAATTGGGATATGCTTGTCACCCCAGGTGATATAATCAAGCTGCCTATCAACATGCGCGATCTTCAGGTCGGCAACACATTGAGATTCAGCGAATGTTCAGAAATTGGCAGCCGAAACCACACTCTCAGTGGAGGTGAAGAGGGAAAAGGCCGCATTGATCCCTCCGTGTTCACTATTAAGGGTGTTGTCCTTGAGAAGTCTCGAGTCAAACGCGCTGTTACAGAGAGAACCAGAAGAAGGCGACGTCACGTCCGTCATGTTGTTTCCAACAACTGTCTAACGGTGATTCGTGTATCCGAGATCAATCTGAACTAGCGATCTATACACTGTACATATTTAGATATCTCTTAACCCCTCGCCTTTTTGGGTTCTACCTGATCATCTGCATTCGGTAGATGCGGCCTCAACCACTCTGGGCCAGAATAATCATTACATAATATCCGGGAAGGAGGTGGTGAGAGCTCAAGGGGCAGCCCTTATTATTTGGAAAGTGCACAGAGTTTACTCTTTATCTCATTGATATTGAAAGAAAGTCTCTCAAATTCAGCAGCTAAGCACATTGTAAGGTGGTGCGGCCTTTGTGTTCGTGGGTCATTCGGAAAACCGGTTGATTGATCAACTATTGGTAAAATGGGTACCGACGTCCCAACATTCTTGATGAATGAGACCTCCATTCCTAGTCTCAATAATCTCTCAAAAACGCCAGGTACGAGCGGTTATGGACCGTATCCTACTATGGCGCGAAAGACTACTCATGGCGACGAAACGACAGAAGACTCAGATCAATATGCATCACCTGGAAATGTCAGTGTCGGTAGCAATGCCAGCGAGCCTTCGGGTAGCCAAGCAAGTCTCCACAATTCGTCGCAGTCAACTCCAACTTCTCAAAATACCCAAATTGGCTCCAAAATAAGGCGCCAACAAACTGTGCGTCCCCCAAGTAAAGAGAAGTCTGCCCAGTTGACATCATCTTGGAACGCTCAGGACCCCAAAGATTGGACATTACAAAGAGTGCTCTGGTGGCTGTCGGTAAATGGGTTCAGTTCTCAATGGACTGATACTTTTAAAGAGAAGCAAATAGAAGGTGATAAACTCTTCGCACTTACCTCATATGCAGCTGTCAAGAAGCTCGGAATCACGGAATCGCCGAAAAAGTTTGTGAAATTGCTCAGGTCCGTCGCTCCCCCTGTGCCAAGTCCCATCGTTACACCATCTCCAACTCGAATTCGCCCATCGAGTCGCCAAGACTCACCCGATAGCTCCCCCTCCCGTAAACAGCAAGAAGACACTTCACAGGACTCACCGAAACTGGCCTCCACACACCGTATCTTCCTCGAAAAGTTTCTTTTTCTCCATCGTAGCTTATTGCCACGACGAAACGTCGGCCCGGGACCGTCCATTTTGATTACTACTGACGGTACCAACTTCCGGCTCACTGAAATCGATGAAGTTCGGAACGGAAGCGACGTTCGAAAGAAAATTAGCGACACCACATTTGAATTCACAGAAAACCTGATGAGGGATAGACCTTTAAGCGATTTGATGACGGTACACTTGACAGATTACTTTTGTCAATCAGGTAACCCGTTGAGCGACGAGCAAATATGGATGGTCCTTTGCGCTGCGGCCGGTGATATTGTTAAATTCCATGCCAGTCCATCTGAGCTTGCTGCTAAATTGGGCCTGCCGTCCCAAACGCGCAAAGTATCGAAAGAGGCGCTAACTACGAGAAGCGAGCCACCTCAACAAGCTTCCTCTGAACACTCTCAAAATTTGATTCCACAGCCTAGGAACCCCTCAAATGTGATTATGCCTTCTCCGGGATGGAGTGTGAGCAGCGAAGACGCCTGGTTCTCTCCCCCATCCAGTCAAAGCAAGGGAGAGGATTCGCGCCGCCACTATCCACAAACTCCGTCACACCTCATGTCTCATGACAAAGATGGTATTACCAGGGAATTTTCAGGCGACAAAAGCGACTATTTCAACTTGAAGATCCCTCAGAACAGTACACACTCACAAAACTCCCGTGTGTTGCCTCGTCAGCGGCGAAGCTCGATCGGGCAATCAAGCGGGATTGCGAACTCTTCGGCTGAACAGCTAGTGGCTCTGCGTGAAGCCCCCAAACCCCCTTTAGCACGTTCATTGTCCTCAAAATATAGACCTGAATTGAGTCCTGTTGCCTCTAATTCACCATTTGGTGGGACTGGTGAGATGAGCGATACCGACACTGGCACAGATATTTGGGCCGATGCCCCTGGTTTGGATGATAGCTCTGATGATGCAAAAGATGGAGAAAACGATAGTGGACTTTGGGCTAAAAAGCCAGCAACTAGCATTGATCCTGAGAAGGCCCAGACCCCAACCAAGATGCCACAACTTATCATTCCACGAAGGTCGAGCTCGATTGCAAACCCAACAGAAACAGCAGGCATTCCTGAGGTCTCTGAACCTGAGGACTCACCACTTGCAGGAGGAAATGCTGCCAGTAAAGAGGCGTTACCCACAAGTAATGCCCGATTGGGCCATCGTGCCACCTACAGTGAAACCTCCATAGACAGCCCTCGATCCCCAGGGGCTGCTAAATTGGAGCAGGCCTCCATCGACTGGGCTTCTCGTCCCCCCACTGAAGTCTTGTATGAAAACCTTGAACAATTTTTCCCAAACACTGATCTTGATAAACCTGTTGTTGTCAGCGCAAAACCAGGGGGCCAGCACACTGCTAAAGGCTCAATCAACGCACAAGGAGGAGAATTAGGCCTTTCGCCAGTCTCGCAACCGCAGAATAATCAAACCAGTAACGAGGATACACCAGCTAGCTTGGGTACAACATCGAATGTGAGAATGAAACCCAGTATCTCGGCTCTGAGAGGCCCCAACATTCAGGCAGGTAGGCCTATTACTGCAGAAAAGGCAAGCCCGCCTCACGTTGCCGTCAGCCGTGCCAAATCCATTAGGGTGGTCGCGCGAGAGGCGAGCCGGCGACTGACACAGCAACAAGGCGGTCAAGAGCCCTCAAAACTTTTGAGGAGAAAGTCGACGAAGATGTGGGGCCAGCGCGTCGTCGAAATGAGGAAGGGAACATCCAGCTCTGTTACTTTGCGAGACCATAAACAATATGTTTGGATCAAAGGTGAACTTATTGGTCGGGGATCATTTGGCAAAGTTTATCTGGGGCTCAACGCGACCACAGGGGATATGATGGCTGTTAAGCAGGTCAAAGCTCCAATAGGCCCCAAGAGCAAGACGAAGAACCTGGAGACCGATGACTCTATGAAGGCATTATACGCAGAAGTTGAAAATATGAAGGATCTCGACCACCTAAACATTGTTCAATACTTGGGTTTCGAGCGATTGGACCGCGTTAGCAATCTTTTTCTCGAATACGTCCCTGGCGGCAGCGTCAAAACTCTTCTTATCAATTTTGGTAGGTTCCCTGAGCCTACGATTCGTTTTCTAAATCGCCAAATTCTAGAAGGACTTTCTTATCTGCACTCGCGGGGAATCTTACACCGAGATCTCAAAGCAGATAATCTCCTGCTAGATATTGATGGCACAATCAAGATATCTGACTTTGGTATCTCCAAGCGGAGTCGTGACATTTACACAAATAATGCAGAGATGAGCATGCAGGGCACGATTTTCTGGATGGCACCAGAAGTTATTCACAATGTCATTAAAAACCAAAAGCAGGGCTATAGCGCTAAGGTTGATGTCTGGTCTTTAGGCTGCGTGATTCTGGAGATGTTTGTAGGTAGGCGTCCATGGTCCACGGAAGAGGCTATCGGTGCCATGTATAAACTAGGCTCAAGCAAGCAGGCGCCCCCTATTCCCGACGATGCGAAGCCTTACGTTTCTACGGTTGGTAAAAATTACTTGGATTGCTGCTTCGTGATTGATCCAAAGAAGCGCCCAACAGCACAGGAACTGATGGGCCATGAATTCAGTGCCAATGATTCTAGATTTCAATTCAGCGCAACAGAACTTGGGATTGAGCTGAACAGATCTGTGAAGCGAAATTCCAGGTTCCTCAAATCACAAACACAAAGATGAGTAGATATCTGCCTCAAGGTTTTTGTTAAAACATTGCATGCTATAAGTAAATCATTTATTTTTTTGGTTGTTCTTTCGGAGCAACGTTTCTTCGTATTCTTCTCATGGTAAACAAGTAGACACTATCTTTGTGAAAGGTTTCGAACTCTGGAAAGTCCTTGATTTCCGTGATCGTGAAGTCATTTTTCATTGATTTGAAGAAGAGTCGATCCGCTTTTCGACGCTTCTTATACGCCATTACAATAGGCACATCTCCCTCATCAGTTAACATCAGGAGTGTGGCTTTCAGCAGCGGGAAAGCGGCTTCTAGATAGACACAATCAGCCGCGAGAATCAAGTCCACGCCATGACAGAAGTCTGGCAGCGGCTCGCCCCAATTAAGCGTCCTCGCAATCACTCTATCCGAGAGCGCATTTAGCCTAACGTTTGCGTCCATCAGCGGGAGGAGGACGCCTTGGTCAGTGATAATGATCTCTGTGTCTCTGGTGTCAGGGTGCCCCAGCGCGACAGCTAAACCTGCCAATCCTGTCCCGCTTCCGAGCTCTAGTATTTTCCGATACGGAAGATCGGGTTTGCGGATCATGTACCTACTAAGAAGCTCTCCAGCCGGCCACAGCTTGCCTCCACACCCTACTGCTCCTCCGTCCTGCTCAACCTTCAGAGGTCGCGAAAGCAGACCATCGAAGGTGAGGTCCATCACACCTGTCTCTGACGGCTCTGGGATAGCTACAAAGTCCCAACCAAGATTTAATCCGTCCATGACTGTTGCTGTTTTAAAGCATGAATCTGGAGCTATAGAGCCATTATAAATCATTTGAGGCGCATCTTGTGTGGTTGGTCCATACGCTGCTCTAAAGTTGCTTGAACCAAATTATTTTAGTATTGTATATCACGAATGGTTTATATAGAAACACAGTAGTTTCTTAAAAACCTTATGGCTGCTGCCTAATGGAACCTAGCTAACTGACTCCAATTGGCTCCTTAAGTTGAGGGAAGGCCTACATTAAAAAAGGACGACGTTCAAATGGTTGAAAAAGCTCTTAAATAAATGATGAAAGAATATGATTAAATCAACCTCTTAAACGACAACACCAGCGCTAGAAGCGATACGAGGCCAGAGATCGGCACACTCCTTTGCGACTGGGCCGGTAATAGCAGAGCCCTTCATCTCACCCTTCGGGTTGGCAATGACACCAGCGTTATCCTCGAAGTACAGGAAGACGCCATCCTTCCGGCGCCAAGGACGGGACTGGCGCACGACAATGGCAGGCATGACCTTCTTACGGAGCTCGGGCTTACCCTTCTTGACAGTAGCCATAACCATATCTCCAACACCAGCGGCAGGGAGACGGTTGAGACGAGCACCGATGCCCTTCACGGAGATGACGTAGAGGTTACGAGCACCAGTGTTATCGGCGCACTGCATAACGGCACCGACGGGAAGACCGAGAGAGACTCGGAACTTGGATCCAACAGACTTAGTCGCGCTCATTTGTGCTAGTTCCAACTAATCGTTGAAGAGACAGACGATTTTGAATAATTTGGGTGACCCTGGGCACCCGTGGGACACATGACTTAGTAATCATGCCTGACGATGGTGAAAAGTCGAAAAGTCACAAATATGACTAACACACCTAAAGCCCTGAACTAGTAAGGTGAACCTCGTCGCCCTTGCCCGACAGGAGCTCACGAGGCCTTGGACAAGGCTCGAAGGTGTCCATGCAGCTAATTTGTTGGCTGGAAAAAAGGCAGTTGTAGAATCCCACGTCTCGCTGTGTGACGTTTGATTGTGAGTTTTATAAGCTTAGTCTATATTTATAGTTTCACAAATGTCCTGTTAATGGCGCGGGGGTAGGCGTTGTTGGCTCAATCAAAGCATAGTCTCAGATTGTACAGAGAAGGAATTTCCAGATGGCACCCATTTGAGCTCATTATATGTGCAGGAAAGTTCAGCAAGAAGCAGCGAACGCGGAGTACTTCTAGTGGTGGCCGTGGTGGTCAGGGGAGGCAGTTGCGTACTCATATGCATTGAACAAAGCAAAGGCAACCAGAGCAGTGCCAAAGCCTGGGAGACTTCCCCGGAATCTATTGAGTCGGGTAAATGGCCCCTGGTAGCGCCATGCTTCTTGCTTTGCCCAAGGATCGCTGAACTTCGGCATCGTAAAGCTATATCTCGCTGACGATGATTCGCTGCAATATGAGAGCTCCCTGATGACTAATCCTGAGATCAGCTGGACGAGTGATTAACCATGAACGTTGTGGAGGAAAGGACGTTGATTTGATTGAGCAGAACCATGGCCTTTTTTTTTTCAAGAAAAAGTGTCTAAATCTCTATAACAATATCTAAGCAATCTCGCCGTATGGTTGCGAGTGCTCACTGGGTTTGCTGTCACGGATTGTATGCTTTAATGACACCCATGCTATGACTGCACCAATGATGCTTCCAGAGATGACATCTATCCAGTGGTGCCTATGGTCTATTATTCGCGTGTAGGCGACGTAGGTTGAGATAAGAAGCGGTGCATAGCCACTTACTTTCAAATACACTGGTCGGTTGGCTCTTTGAAGGTCGAAGGTTCGTGCAAACCAGAAGGACAGGTATCCGAGACCAGCAAATGACAAGGCGGAATGGCCTGACGGGGTACTCTTGCATCCTTCCCAGAGAGCTACAAGATTTTCTGTCGTGCAAACATCAGTCACGGAGACATACTGATTTTGTGGGGCATCCGGCCGGGGCTGGCACCTAGCAATGAAGTCAGGACGCTGATTGCCAATAATAATCTTCAATACATCGGTGACGAACATTGTGGCAGTGACTGCGAACAGCAAGCCCAGAATTGATGCTGCGCAAGTCTGGCGACTTCGTTTGTCAACCAGTCCAGAGACGAATATGAAGACTAGAGGCAAAATTGTGCTAAGAAAGGCCAGCAATGAGACCGGAACATGCTCTGGTACCATCGGATAATTGATATATGGATCGTCGAGGCGAAACTGCCGAGCAAACGGCTTAATCCACAGTTCAAACGGCAACGTGAGAATCACGAGGCCAGTTAGACAGGCCGAGACCACTAAGTAGTGAGGGTCTGCCAAAGGGACAAGAGCATCCCTGAATTCGTTCACAGCCTTCGTATAGCTCATGGCAATTCCAGTGGTACAGTGAGCAAGACCTTATCTTTTACCGGTGACACCTCTGCTCGGCAACGGAAAGTGGAGTTCCCTGATTATGCTGGATCATAGGGTAGAAACCAGGGCAAGGTCTGGGTCAGGCTGAATTCGACGTGCACCCGCGTAAGTGACATTTCAAGGCCCCCAAGGGTGGTTCGTTAACACCGTTGGCGACAGCTTGCCTGTCAGGATGCCTTTACGAATATTCGTGACGACAGATAACCATGTAGGCTACAATGAGCTAGATCCAGTTAGAGGCGAGGATGCTGCAAAATCGTTCGACGAGGCTATGTCCCTCGCACTCTCCAACGATGTTGACTTCGTCATTCAAGGCGGGGATTTATTTCACTTGAATAAACCTTCTAAGCACTCCTTGTATGCTGTCATGAAAACTCTCAGAAGGACCTGCCTCGGTGACAAGCCGGTTGAGTTCCAGGTGCTGAATCATGGCCCTTTAGCATTGAGTGACGCAGCTGAGGAGTTTGACTTCCCCAACTTTGAGGACCCCAATATGAATGTAGGCCTGCCGGTCTTTGCGATTAGCGGTAACCATGACGATGCTGGCGGCTCCAGGACTACTAACCTCATCTCACCCCTGGATGTTCTCAGTATGGCAGGGCTGATCAATCATTTCGGCAGGATCAACGACGCAACGGATATAACTGTGACCCCTGTTCTTATCCAGAAAGAAGGAATTCGTGTTGCCTTGTATGGCATGGCCAGTGTTAGGGACGAGAGGTTGTATCGCACCTTCAGGGACAACAAAGTAAAATTCCTTCGTCCTAAAGAAGAGCCGGAAACCTGGTACAATATTCTTGTTGTACACCAAAATCACAGCCAGCATGGCCCAACGAACTTCCTGCCTGAACAGTTTCTTCCGAATTTCATTGATCTTGTTATTTGGGGTCATGAGCACGAATGTTTAATAGACCCATTAGAGAATCCCAACAAGGGCTTCAAAGTCATGCAACCAGGAAGCACTGTTGCTACCAGTCTCAGTGAGAGCGAGATTTCGCCAAAACATGTCGCCGTCATTACGATTGCTCCTAACAAACTTATGTCCAGTGAGAAGTTCAAACTTAAGACTGTACGACCAATCGCCATGAAGACAGTTGTGCTCTCTCGTGATGCCTCCCACATCAAGATCACAGACCGCGAGGCGCGCGGGAAAATCACACACTGGTTGATGGGTGAAGTCGAGTCTCTCATTCAGGAATCTAGAGACCGGTGGATTGCCGACCACGGAGAGAGTGCGCATCAGCTTTCAGTGCCACTCCCATTAATCAGACTGCGGGCAGACTATAGTGGGGGTTATGAAGTTGAGAATACAACCAGGTTCTCGAATAGGTTTGTTGGACGAGTTGCCAACAGTAATGACATCCTGCATCTCATCAAAAGACGCAGCACTGAGTCAAGTCGCATCTTACCCAAGAGATCCTCAGAATCTAATGACCCCAACTTAGCTGAACTTAGGGAGAATGGATTGGAGAAGGTAAGCGACTTGGTGCATCGAAATCTGAGCGCGGAAGAGCTCAAGATTCTGTATGAAAAAGGTATGAGTGAGGCCCTTTTGAAATTCGTCGAAAAGGACGAAAAGACAGCACTCAAACAAGGCGTAGATTCCTTGGTAGAAGCGCAGATGAAGAAACTTCTTGCTTCCGTTAACGAATTGAATGTGGAAAAATCTCCGGAATATCAACCTGTGTCACCATCAACATTGGCAGCTAATCACCCCACACAAGATGTTATAACCAGAAAGAGCGACCCGAAGGAACCCTCTGAGCGACCGACCCATGAGCTAGCAGATTCAACAGAAATTGTTGATGCTGACCAGGAGGAAATAATGTCAAGCGAGGAAGATCAGCAGCCTCCCACGACAGCAATAGTGACAGAATCACCAGCCCGAATTCAGCAGAAAACACGACGCGCTAGGCAAACAAGTAAATTTGTGCCATCTCCGGAAGAAATAGCAGCGGCAGACAGTGACAGTTCCGATGCGATGTTCAGCCCGGACGAGTTTGGCTAAGCTCCATTCAATTTTGTGGCATTTCCAGGGCAAGGCTTACGGGGGGCATCGTCTCTTCGTGAAGCCTGGACTACACCTGATCAACGTTCGCAAAGCTTTAGATAACTCGCCCAGAATGAGGGTCGGAGGTCCCCTCTCTAGTGCCGTCAAGTTTTTCACGAGACCGAATTGTGGGCTCTGTGCTGAAGCAAAGCACCAAATCGAAACAGCAGCCAAATCTGTGAAGTTCTCGTACAGTGAGGTCGACATCACAGCGCCTGAAAACGCTGAGTGGTTCAACAAATATGCATTTGATGTTCCCGTTCTTCATGTGCAGTCTTCTCCCAATAGTGAGCCATACAAAGTATTTATGCATCGTATTCGATCGCATGAACTAACTGAGGCTTTAGAAAAAGGAAAAGGCATATAATGTAAATAAACCCCAGATCTTCTTAAAGGTGTTCTGAGTAACGGAGGGCTTTTCAAAACGATCCATGGCAACGTAGAAATCTCCAATGCCTGCATGCACATAGAAAATAGCCTAACCCTCTCCCCTAAGGATGCCTAACCAGGTGGCCCAACATAACAACAGACAAAGGAGTGTAGAGACGATTTGATAGAAGGTCAATGCCAATATGGAATATGAAGAGATACAAGCAAATGAGGTAGAAGCGTTAAAAGCGATCTACTCTTCCGACTTCGCAGAGATTGAGAGCAAAGCAGTCTGGAACAAGAAGCCAAGCCCAAAGTTCACTATTCGACTGCGACCTAGCAGTGAATTCGATACGAGCCCAATGCGACTAGACATCCAAGTTTCAATGACCCAGACATATCCCAATACGCTTCCCAAGATAGAAATCGTGCAAACGAATGCATTGTCTGGGCGTCAGACGGAAGCACTCAAGCATTGCGTTGACCGAACCATCAAAGAACTTAAAGGAAGTGAAATGATTTATGAGGTGACGTCAAACCTGCAGACTAAACTCGATGAATGGGCTCGTTCTGTCTCAGAGGCAGCTCCAAATCTGGAAGAGGACCGCCTTCGCAGGCTTCGATCTGAAGAGAGAAAGCAGAAGGAACAACAGGACAACTTGCAAAAAGAGAGGGAAGCTGAAGCAAAGAAACGCGAGAACCACTACAAGTCCCTCATATTGGAGGAATTGAAGCGCTCGGAGATGTCAGATACAAAGTCGACCTGGTCCTCGAACGACTTGGATCGATTGATAGTAGTTCCCGAATCCACACCTGGGGTGCTCACTTTTTCCAAACCAGTAGAGCTTTCTCATTTATATTGCGATGTTCCGCATCCTGTTATGTTCCGGCAGGTAATGCCAATTTTGAAACTGCCTCATGCATTTTTTGGCTCAACCTACATGGCGAAAGCCCTCACTCCACCTTCACAGGAGAACCAGGCCTCGCAATATGTATGCACTGGCAGCGAGCCTGATATCGTGCTCTTACTTAACAAAGTCGATCTGACTTCTGAATATTGGAGCTCTTCTAAGGGAATTAAATCGCTCCAAAGTCTGGACAATGAGCTCTCACTAATTCACTCATGTCGTCATCCAGGTATCTTGCCATTGAGTGCTTACAAGATCAGCAAATCGCAGGATCATGATCAACAGTGGGAGTTGTCACTTCTGACGCCTTATTCTAAGCTTGTACCCCTCGAAAACATCCTGGAAAGCACCGACTCTATCAGTCTCAAGACCGCTCAGGTATGGCTGCTTCAGATCCTGGAAGCTCTTGAGAGTCTTCATAAAGCAGGCCTTCGCCATAGATGCATATCATTGCAGAACATTGTGATCAAGATCGACTCTGAGACTGGTGAGACCTCCATGATGCTGAAGCATCCCCAGTACTTATACACACTATTTTGCCTCAACAGCGAGCATAACTTCAATGAACACTCCAAACTGGCCAATGGCAACAGTGCATGTTTTAGCCAAGGATTTCTATGGCTCCCCCCGGAGGGAAGAGATCGTGTGTTGCCCTCATCACCCTCCAGCAAGTGGGATATATGGCAATTTGGCGCTCTTTTAGTGGCAATGATCGCTGGAAAGCGCGCGCTGGCTCCATACGAAGGTGATGTTGAAGCTTACTGGAAAGCTAAGTCGAGACAATGGCCGCGAGAGGTTTCCGATCTGGTGACTTCGACCTTGCACCGAGACCCACTCAAACGGCCAGGTGCTCTAGAGCTGCTCACCGACCAGTTTTTTCGAAGCAACTATGAGACTCTTAGCGAGGACCTTAATGTAGGAAGGCCAGCTCTGGAGACAAGTATTAAGCCGTCCCCTGCAATGGATTTCACCACTCCCACCAGTGGATCCACAGCCACACTTCTTGCCAAGCAGAGTGTGGAGCCAACACACGTCGAAGGCTATGCCAATATTGCTACAGATACGAACCAAGACAATTTCAATGGACGCCGAAGATTGAGTAGTGGGGAGGAGTCCAACAGTGTGTTCTCTCGTTATAAGCAAGACTTTGATGAGGGGATTGTGCTCGGACGTGGGGGATTTGGGCAGGTAGTGAAAGCTCGAAACAAATTGGATGGGAGGGTTTATGCTGTCAAAAAAGTCCGGGCAACCCCATCGACACTCTCGCACATCTTGCAAGAAGTGGTGCTCTTATCAAGACTGAACCATCAATATGTCGTGAGGTACTACACAGTTTGGCTTGAAGATGAGCTCGAGACATCGGAAGAAGAATATCGTTCACATGCCAATAACGCCATGATTGACGAAGGGAGCAGTAAAATCATACAGGACTCATTGTCGAGGCCCACAAAGGTATCTCAGGAGCCCTCCAGAGCAAACCTGCTAAATTCTTTGCGGTCTACCTCGCTCTCACAATTCTCAACACATCACTCTCTGTCTGAACTTGACATACCTAGCGCATCTCAGGATTTTATGTCAGATTCAGGATTCGTCGAATTTGGGTTCAGTGACTCTGACGATGATGCCTTGATCCACATGTCGGATACTGAAAGTTCAAGAACTGACACACCCCGTGCGGACTCCAACGTGGTAAATGAGAATCTGGTTCTCGACGGAATCCGTCATGGGGTAATAGACCAGGTTGATAAAAATGTCGCTCAGGGGCAGATGCTGAGTAGACTCGCGCGTATCGCGCACAAAACGCTTTACATTCAGATGGAATACTGCGAGAATCACACACTTGGAGATCTCATTCGTCAGAACCTTTCGGCGAATCCCTCCGAATATTGGAGACTATTACGACAAATTTTAGAAGCTTTAGCTTACATCCACGGCGAAGGTGTTATTCATCGCGATCTGAA
>BCGO01000003.1:285604-411424 GCA_001599315.1 Starmerella bombicola | reverse complement strand
GCTTCTTCTGAGAAATCTCAGACTGGTGCAACTTCTGACAACTCGAAGTCTGGTTCATCATCCTCTTCTAAGGGTTCCAACGCCGGGGCTTCTTCCGAGGATTCGAAGTCTGGGTCATCATCCTCTTCTAAAGGCTCCAATGCTGGCGCTTCTTCCGAGAATTCGAAGTCTGGTTCGTCATCCTCTTCCAAAGGTTCCAATGCTGGCGCCTCTTCCGAGAATTCGAAATCTGATTCACTAACTTCTTCTGGAGGGTCTGGAGTTGAAGCTTCTTCCGAGAACTCTCAGTCTGGTGCATCCTCCAACAACTCGAAGTCTGGGTCATCATCCTCTTCTAAGGATTCCAACGCCGGGGCTTCTTCTGAGAATTCGAAGTCTGGTGCTTCTTCTAACAACTCGAAATCTGGTGCATCAGCTTCTTCTGGAGGGTCTGGAGTTGGAGCTTCTTCCGACAAGTCTCAGTCTGGTGCTTCTTCTAACAACTCGAAGTCTGGTGCATCATCTTCTTCTGGAGGGTCTGGAGTTGAAGCTTCTTCTGAGAAATCTCAGTTTGGTGCATCCTCTAACAACTCCAAGTCTGGTTCATCTTCTTCTTCTGGAGGGTCTGGAGTTGAAGCTTCTTCCGACAAATCTCAGTCTGGTGCAACTTCTGACAACTCGAAGTCTGGTTCATCATCCTCTGCTAAGGGTTCCAGCGCTGGCACTACTTCCGAGAAATCTCAATCTAATGCTTCTTCTAACAACTCAACTTTGGATTCGTTATCTTCGTCTGGGGAGTCTAATGAAGGAGGTTCTTCCGAGAAATCTCAGTCCGGTGTTTCTTCTAACAGTTCGAAGTCTGGTTCATCATCCGCTTCCAATGGTTCCAGTTTTGGCGCTTCTTCCGAGAACTCGAAGTCTGGTGCAACTTCTAACAACTCAAAATCTGATTCGTCATCCTCTTCTGGGGGGTCTGGAGTTGGAGCTTCCTCCGAATATTCGAAGTCTGGAGCTTCATCTTCTCGAAATTCGAAGTCTGGTTCATCATCCTCTTCTAAGGGTTCCAACGCCGGGGCCTCTTCCGAGAATTCGAAATCTGGTGCTTCTTCTAACAATTCGAAGTCTGGCTCGTCATCCTCTTCTAAGGACTTCAACGCTAGCGCTTCATCCAAGGACTCTGAGTCTGGTGCTTCCTCTGGCAGTTCGAAGTCTGATATTTCTTCTTCTAAAGATTCGAAGTCTGATTCGTCCTCTTCTAAAGGTTCCAATGCTGGCGCCTCTTCCGGAAATTCGAGGTCTGGTTCATCATCTTCTTCTGGAGGGTCTGAAGTTGAAGCTTCTTCCGAGAAATCTCAGTCTGGTATAACTTCTGACAACTCGAAGTCTGGTTCATCATCCTCATCTAAGGATTCCAAGGCCGGGACATCTTCCGAGAAATCTCAGTCTGGTGCATCATCTTCTAAGAGTTCGAAGTCTGGATCATCATCCTCTTCTGGAGGGTCTGAAGTTGGAGCTTCTTCCAAGAATTCGGAGTCTTCATCTTCTCAAAATTCGAAGTCTGGTTCATCATCCTCTTCTGGAGGGTCTGAAGTTGAAGCTTCTTCCGACAGATCTCAGTCTGGTGCATCTTCTAACAACTCGAAGTCTGGTTCATCCTCTTCTGGGGGGTCTGAAGTTGAAGCTTCTTCCGACAAATCTCAGTCTGGTGCTTCCGTTAACAACTCCAAGTCTGGTTCATCATCCTCTTCAAAGAGTTCCAATGCTGGCGCTTCTTCCGAGGAGTCTCAGTCTGGATCCTCCTCTGGCAACTCGAAGTCTGGTTCATCCTCCTCTTCTAAAGGGCCTAATGTAGAGGCTTCTTCCGAGAAATCTGAGTCTGGTGCTTCTTATAGCAATATGAAGTCAGGCTCATCATCCTCCTCCTCTTCTAAGGATTCCAATGCTAGCGCCTCTTCCGAGAAATCTCAATCTAGTGAGTCTTCGAGCAACGCGGAGTCTGGTTCGTCATCCTCTTCTAAGAATTCCAGCGCTGGCTCTTCTTCCGAGAAATCTCAGTTCAGTGCTTCTTCCAACAACTCAAAGTCTGGTTCGTCATCCTCTTCTAAAGACTCCAGCGTTAGCGCCTCTTCCGAGAAATCTCAATCTAGTGAATCCTCTAGCAATGCGGAGTCTGGTTCAGGCTCCTCTTCTAAGGGTTCCAACGGTGGCGCTACTTCCGAGAAGTCTCAGTCCAGTACCTCTTCTGAAAGGTTGACTCCGGGTGATTTCTCTGTAGGGTCTAAGTCGGGTTCGTCGTCCTCCTCTGACAGTTCTGATTTCGACACTGAGGAATCTCAACCAGAGGGATTCTGTGTTAAAACTGAGAATGGTTTCTCCTGTTATATGAGCTCTCACAGCAGCACTCACTCCGAGAAGGCTCAGCTTGGTGACTCCTCTAGCAGTTCGAAGTCCGATGTTGCTCTAGAAGAAACCCAAGGAGGCTCTTCGTTTGACAGTCATTCTAGTGACAAGTCAATGACTAGCACTCAATCTGATACCTCTCTGCCTGAGAATGCAGATAGCATGATCGCTGGAGACTCGCAATCAAATGACATTTCGAACGCTCTGAGGCATGATTACACCAGTGCTCATCAGCCTGAGGGCTCCCCCGACGCGCCGACTCCCCAACTCGATTGGGCCCATGAAGAGACCCACTCAGAGGACGTCGAATCAGGGAGCGATGCTAGTCGACACCATGGAGAAAATAAGGCTCCGGACAACGGTATTCCGGAACGCTTCACGTCAATCGCTCTTTCTACGAAGACACAGTCTCTTGCGACTACTGCCAGAGTGACATCGCTGGATGTTATTCCTGATGACGATGATATCGAAATTGTTCGTTTCTACACATCATTTGCATTCGGAACTGAGCATCCCCCTAACACAGAAGTGGTAGCGGCCACTATTGCAAACTCTCCTGATTCCAAATCTCGTGCATCGACGCTAGTCACTGTGTGTAGCAGTAGAACCACATTCACCACCAATGGAGGAACATACACAGGAACTGCTGGGCAGACACTAACTATCAGCCATTGCCCCTGCGAAGTTACAGGCTCACCTAATTCCAAAGGTGAAGGCTTTGCTCCTCTGACCAATGGCTCCTCTACGAGCGCAAGTTCTACGTCTCAGCCTGCCATATCTGTGAACGGGCCTGTCTCTTCTATTAGTGCGAAGGAGAATGTTCCGTTCTTGAGCAACGCTGGCAGCAAACATCGGGCAGGCGCGAAGTATGCTGTTGCTGCTCTAATCACCATTCTTCTCCTTTAAACTGCTTCAGCAATCCCCACCCACCAAAAAATCTAACTCTCTTCTTGTCTTTCATCAATATAGATCCAATATCTTTATCTCATTATAATTTCCTGCTCGGCAAGACATTTGAAAATTTGCTTTGTCCTCAAGCAACAGCTGTCGAGGTGAACTGCCCCTACGGTGATGGCACCAGCAAAATCCGTTGGCTCTAAAATTAGAAAAATTGATAAAAATTATAGAACTCCACAAACGACTCAGGGTGAATGCAGAGTCGGGCTCTCGAGTCCACTATCGAGCTCTATCTCCAACAATGTATCGCAAAAAAGATCGACACCCTGCCGATGGTCATTTCGTTATGTTCCCAGTGCCTGAGCAGATACCCCCCTCCTCCCCCAAACGACGAGCTTCTCCCCCTTCCCACGCGAAAACTAGAATATTGACCTAAACCTGTTTCCTATCACATGAAGCTCGAAAAAACTCTTCGCCGCGCTCGAGCAGGTTAGCGAAAGAATCGAGGACTGAGAGGTGGTCCTGGGTACGGGGATGGGCGTGGACGCATTTTTTCAGCAGAGGAGAAAAGAAATTCTTCATCGTTTTTACATAAAATCGCACATCAAAAACCCACTTCGATTTTTCCCAAAAAATTAGTTTCCAAAACCCAAACAATCTAAACATGAGCGATCACGCCGCCGCCCCCCCGACCGCTCCGGCTGCCGCTCCTGAGGCTTCCGCCGCCTCTACCGCTCCGAGCACGACCTCTGGCGCCGCCACTGGCGCTGCTGCTGGGTCTGCTGCCGGCTCTGCTGCTGGTGCTGCCTCTGAAGGCTCTGCCTCTGGTGCTGCTGGTGCTGCTAGCACTTCCTCCAGCTCCACCAGCGAGGCCGCCGCGTTGCAGGCGTCTGCGGATGCTGGCAGCGAACTTCCGGCGCCACTTTACGTCGGCGAGCTTTCCCCCAGCGTGAGCGAGGCGATACTGTTCGAGATTTTCTCTGGCATTGGTCCTGTGGCGTCGATTCGCGTGTGTCGTGACGCGGTGACGCATGAGTCGCTTGGCTACGCGTACGTGAACTTCCAATCTGGTCCAGACGCTCGACGGGCGATGCAGGAGCTGAACTATGCACAGATTAAGGGCCGGCCGTGTCGCATTATGTGGTCGCAACGTGATCCCAGCATGCGCAAAAACGGCAAGGGCAACGTGTTTATCAAGAACTTGGACCCCTCCATCGACAACAAGGCGTTGCACGACACCTTCAGCGCATTTGGCAACATTCTGTCCTGCAAAGTTGTGACGAACCACCAAGGTTCGTCATTGGGCTTTGGTTTCATCCACTTCGCAACCGCAGAGGCTGCTGAGGAAGCTATCGAGACCGTCAACGGCATGGTCATGAATGGTCAGCCAGTCTACGTCGCGCACCACGTCTCCCGTGCTGAGCGCGAGTCTCAGGCCGAGACTCAGCGTGCGAACTTCACTAATGTCTTTGTGAAGAACTTGAGCGAGGAAGTGACTGACGAAGAGCTCCAAAAGATTTTCGGCGAGTTTGGCGAGATCACCTCAGCCGTGCTCTCCAAGGGCGAGGACGGCAAGTCAAAGGGATTTGGTTTCGTTAACTTTTCTACCCACGAGGCTGCCCAGAAAGCCGTCGAGAGTCTCAACGACAAGGAGATTAAAGGCAAGGTTATTTATGCTGGCCGTGCGCAAAGCCGCTACGAACGCCAGCTTGAGCTCAAGTCGAAGCACGAGGCGAAGCGCATGGAGCACCTCACGAAGTATCACGGTGTCAACCTTTACGTTAAGAACTTGGAGGACAATATTGACAGCGACAAGCTGCGTGAGATCTTCGCTCCTTTCGGCACAATCACCTCTGCTCGAGTCATGACTGACGACCAGCAGAAGAGCCGTGGCTTCGGTTTCGTGTGCTACTCATCACCGGACGAAGCGAACCGCGCCATTTCAGAGATGCACCAGCACATGCTGGGCTCCAAGCCGGTCTATGTTGCTCTTGCGCAGCGCAAGGACGTTCGCTCGAACCAGATGCGCCAGCAGAGCAACGTTCGCAACCAGATGCGTCTCCGTGCGGCTGCTGCGGGCATGCCCGCCGCCCAGTTCGTTGGCGCAAACCAGATGCTCTACCCGGGCCAGCCGGGCTTCCCTCCTAACGCTCGTGTGCCATTCGGTGCCCAGCAGATGATGTTGCCTCGCGGCGTGCCTCCTATGGGCCAGTGGCAGCAGCCGGCTGGCGCACCTGCTCCGGCACCTGCGGGTCTTAAACCGGGCCAGCGACCCATGCAGGGCACCGTGCCAGTCAAGCAGCCCCTCGAGAAGCTTGTGGCAGGTCTTCCTGAGGAGCAGCAGAAGCAGATCATTGGCGAGTCTCTCTACCCGCGAATCCTCGCCGAGGAGGGTATCAACCATGAGCTCGCGGGCAAGCTCACTGGAATGATCCTTGATATGGACAACCAGGAGCTCTTCGCCCTTGAGAAGGACGACGCGGCGTTGAAGGAGCATATCGAGGCTGCTCTCGAGGCTTACAACTCGTTCGTTGCTCAGAACCAGTCTTAATTTATCTTACATCACAGACAAGTACTGCGACGTATTCTATTTAACTTAGACGTGCTACTTCTTAAGTTGTGTGTGCTACTGCCTTCACTGCTACTCGGTAAATGGTGTTGCTCTTTTACTCTTTCAACTGTCTTGTTTTTTGGGCTTCTTTCTCTAGACTCTGCTGCCTTTCAGAATGAGTTGCTCATTATATGGTGATAATATCAATGCATAGAGTTGTATGAAGCGTTCTCTATATAGGTGTGCATATCGACAAGAGCATCCCAAGCCTAGGCCTGGATTCAACTCAATCGAGAAGAGACGTGTTGATTACGGACATATTTCGGACTATTGATATCTGTCTCGTAATAGCTGTAGTATATACACACATGTGGGTGTATAAACTGTTCAACTTTTCACCCGGCAGTGGCAAAAGATCATTTGACATCTAAGTCCACGAATTCATTAACAAATCTACCGATGCTATAGCTTAGAGTATTGTAGATAAGTTTTCACTCAATCTCGACCGTGTGCATTCTATCACAATGATACCCCATGAATTCCTTTTGATCACCATATAAATGCACCCTCTCTGCAACAAACTGAACGCTTGAAAGTCTACTTCGTTGCATTCTGTTCAAGTTTTGCTTGAGCCTCTGGTTTGAGCTGAAGAGGCTTGCTTTGTTCAAATTTCACCCGGAACGGCCTGCTGTCATTAGGCTCATCCAACTTGCGGATCAACTCGACATCTCTCAAAAGGTATGCGGTCGCCAAAGTTCCACCAATGATCCCCAAACTAATTGCTATGACTCTCCCTCTAGCAGTGGGACTAGACATGAGTGCTGATTACGTTCCGCACCCTGCGACAAGGAGTGACTATGTGCTGCTGAGACGATAATTCAATCCACATGCTGCAATCCATTCTAGATGTTCAAATTGAAAATTGAGTTTTGGCAGTGCTAAAAATCCGCTTTGATTATGTTTGTAACTAATTTTGTTACTTTTATGGCGTTACTTGTTAAGTTGGTCGTTATTTGTTCCTAGTTGTGCTTCTCAATCAAAGTCGTTCGTCATTTGACAGTTGCCTGTTCCTTGAATTCAGTTTCTAGATTTCTTTCTCTAGCGTCTCTGCTCCACTTGTGGATTCCACGCACGAATCGAAACATAGCTATATATGGTACCAATAGGATGTGTCAGCGTCATCCTCCTTTACCCTTTGAAGGAAATCGATGGCGCTGCCGAAACGTATTATCAAGGAGATTGAGCGCCTCTCCAGCGACCCGGTAGCGGGTATCAGTGCAATTCCTCGAGAGGACAATATCCGCCACTTCGACGTTGTTCTTGATGGACCTGAAGGCACGCCATACGAGGGCGGAAGGTTTAATCTCGAGCTGTTCCTTCCTGAGGACTACCCGATGGCGGCTCCACGCCTGCGTTTCTTAACGAAGGTTTATCATCCGAATATTGACCGGCTGGGCCGAATATGTCTCGACGTGCTGAAAAACCATTGGTCGCCCGCCATGCAGATTCGCACGATCTTACTCAGTGTTCAAGCCCTTCTCGCTGCCCCGAATCCAGATGATCCTTTGGCTAACGATGTGGCTGCTGCCTGGAAGGAGAATTTGCCTGGTGCTCTCCAAACAGCGAGGGAATGGACAGCGAAATACGCCATCGCATCTTAATTCACAGAGTCATCGAACCTAAACAAGAAGCATCTTCGCAGAGAGCCGGTGGAGAAATTTGGTTAATGACGAGACCGTAGCAGTGTTCGAAAGCCCCAAACGTCAAGAAAACCCTTGCGAATATTTTAGTTCACATTTGGTCTCATTGAGATGTTGACAGTGGGCTAACCTGCGACAGAGGTAATATATTGAACAGAAGCAGGAAACCATAGAGTCTGAGGGGCAGCCGTGCTGTGAATAGTTTCGATTACACCTCGTGATGCCCACCGGATAGCGAGCTGCTTGACCGACCTTAGAGGATTTTTATGTCTGCAAGTTCGTGAATTCTGCTGAAGGAACGGTTCTGACATATTGCACACTACAGACATGCCTTGTCTAATCCCGAAGCTCTCAAGTTAGCATGCAGACTCTTCCCTCAGCGCGCGACTTAGTGACTGGTCACTGAGTAGGACTTGCTATTCTGAGATCGATACTGATATGAAGTGCTTTTATTCTATATAATTAGCAGAATCTCAGCATCAACGCGAATCTTCAAATAAGCTGTCTAATATATTCACTGCCCTCTCTCCTTTGCAAACAATTGTGCAGCTAGTGCTCAAATCCAGTAATGTTACATCTCTCACCCTCGTCCATGTTCCAAACGCGATACCAATGATGCATCGCCCAGTGACTGCATGGGATGGCTGTTCTAATGTGTTATTACATACAGTACACAGACATGTGAACAGATATCTCGAATAGCAAATCCTTTACTTTAACATCCATTTCTGAAAAACGATCGAGTTTAACACCATTCTAGCGATAAATGACGAAATTCAGCGGTTGCGGGATATGACTGGCTACTACCTCTACCTAAATAGTCTCCCAGCCCCATACATTGGCTGGGATTTAATGTGAGCCACAAAAAAATTATCAAACGTTGTGGAAGAGTAAATTACTGTAAGCTGAGACAACTTCCTTGGTCTCATTTGCTTCGGTCTCACGAACTCATCAGCTCCTTCTGTGAGAACTTGGGAACACGTGCAGATGAGCCTGATGACCTAGCCCCGGTCTTCTGCAATATCAAGAATCGATTTTTAGAGCATGGAATATTCGCAATACAGTTCATTGAGCTCTACTCACACCTCAACACACCTATGTATTTAGAGCGCCCTGACTAGAAGGGCACCAGGACACAACTTGTACGTACACCCTCGCCAATTCTAACCCATGCCTTCAATGGGTAAGGGTGTTATAGAGATGTCTTCTTTGAGTAAGGCGGATGGGGCGGTAATGAAACTGGCTGCACAGGAAGAATGAGGTCTTGCCCGATTGGGATGAAACTTTGCCCTGGCTAATGCTGCCATCTGGCCAAGCTCGTAAAAGGAACCGAGGCTTCCACAAATCATGTATCCTCAGTATTAGTGTGAAACAGCTCGGCGGTCGCGGGGTGGTGGTACTCTCTAAGAGTTAGTGGGATGATGAATACGATCCGGGCAGGCTTTATGAAGCCTAGTGCATTATTTAGTACAATAACAAGACTAATTTAGATGTGATTCTAGTGAAACTTAGCATTCAAAGGGCTGGCTGGCCGTAGAACACCGGTAGACCGATGCTGCTGGTTTCAGCGCATAGCATAGAAACAAGACCACGTTGTACCTGATGGTCTCAAGTGGTATCCGGAAGTGGGCGGATGAATACCAGTGGGCTGGGTGCGCTGGTCTGGTGCTCCAAACATAAGTTGCTGCAAGCTAGTCTGCTTCGAAGTGGGGTTCCCCCTATATAGTGAGTTAAGAGCATGCCAGAGTATAAATGGCATTCACAGGGTCAAACCATTCGCTTGAATGGTCTAGATTGTGAGACGATATGTAAGCTTTTCGGGACCGGTATGACGCTCATTTGGTGATAGTGCTCACCTAGTGGCATTTTTTACAAATTGCGTGGGAGATACCCGTTTGAACTGCGAGGCTGGGCTTCCCACCCCAGAATTTCAATCTCACTCTTGAGAGCAAACTATGCAGACAGAAAGCAACAACAGAACTGTTTGGAAGCATTAGGACAGGCACCAGCGGCAAAGCTTATGGTCCCATTAACAGCTCCTTCTAGTCACTCTATTAGTTACCAGAAGTCAGGACCTTAACCCACAGACCCATCCTATATCCATCACTCACAAATGTATCACTCATAGGTTTCCAGTCTCTTGATGGATTGATACTTTCTTTACATTTTAGTGCACTTCTCAGAGACCTTGCTCAGAGTTTTTCGTGAGGAGGCAAACTGAAATGGAGGGAATGCCGTACATAGATCTTTCAGATCTGGAGTTGCAGTCGACCAAGCTTCAACAATAATTAGCCAACGTCTCACCAATTAGCTCAGCTTGCGATTCAGTATCTGCACCCCTCACGTTTCAGTTCCTCAGACATAGACACAGAGAACTCTCCAACATAAACATAGGGGCTCCCAGGTCGGTACTTGTAGTCGACAGAACTCCATCAATTATAACTAGGAAATCGTTCGATTAGCTCAGCTCGCGAATCAGTACCGGCATTCTGACGTTGAAGTTCCAAAGGAAAAAGTGTTTCGCAATCACGCAGCATATCGCAGTGAGTGCACGCACCTAAAAGTACCGAATCGAATACATATTTTAGAAGGTAAACTAGGTGGTGAGCTGCAGCAGAGAGTTGACAAGATCTCCATTGTTCTCACGCAAGGCCTTCGCAGCCTTGGCCTTAGATACATTGGCCTGGTCCATGACCATCTCAAGAGTTTCGTCATCGAGTCCTGTGGTGTCGACCTCAGCATCGGGAACATCCTCCTCTTCATCGGCAACGTTCAGCTTGTCGACGTTGGCAGCAAGGTCGGCCTGGATGGCCTCAGGAGTCTTCTCAGCACCGGCAGCGGGGGCATTAGCGCCATTATTGCCAGTGAGGGCAGCAAGTTGCTGCTGGTAGTCCTGGGTCTGGACGTGAGCCTCGCCAAACACAACGTAAGAGCCGTTGGGGGTACGGTAGACCTCGGGTTGCTCAACGACGAGAACAACGCCTTGACGCTTGCGAAGAACGACACGCGTGATGCCGTCGACCTTCTTTACGCCTGTGCCCTTGAGGGCCTTGATGGCCTTCTTCTGGTTCTTGGAGGCAACGGTGACTTCAGCACCGGCCTCGATGGTTTGTTCGGGCTTCTCTGCAGACATTTCTTGAGTTTGTACTGGAAAAGCAGTGGAAATTTGGATCTGCCAGGGCGCGGGTTGTGGTTCGCCAGGACTCGAATCTGCCAAAAAAATCGACTTGCCAGTTTTGCTTGCCTCTACTTACATCAGCTTCCCCAGTTGTGTTATCTAAACAGCCTTTAGGGCTGATGCGCTTAGTGAGCAGACCGCGATACGGTCAAACGAACTTTCAGCCTCATTCTCTCGCAGTCTCAAGGACGTCGCAGCAGTCCTGGGCAGTGGAAACCTGCGTCTATAGAAAGCGTGGCAAACTGCGTGGCAAACTGTGGCATACGAGCGAGTTAGCGAGCTTTCAGATAGCTGCGCCTAGAGCGAGACCAAGCGAGAGAACAGATTGCCTACGTAACCGGCACTCTTCGACAAACTTTCAATGCTTGCCTATTGGAATTCGCAATCTAGTCAGGGTCAAGTTTTTGCATCGTTCGAGACCCTGAGGTGACGCTGTGGTAAAAATAGACCGCATGACAGCATAAGCTTACTTACCACCCCCATGTAAGTGGCTCACAGCTGTGCCCGTTTTCTGCAGACCCATCGAGCCCTCGCCTAGGGTTCGAGCCACCCACTCTGCCAGCCCAACCGCTGCCGGCCAGCTGCATTCGTAAGGTACACCTCATTAACCTTGCCCTACGGACCTTGCCCTTCGCTCATATAGAAGGGCTGGGTTAATGAGGTCACCTGAGTGCCCGTGCTCCCGACCGAGATAGAATTTTTTTAATGCGCCGAGCCCTCAAGATTACACGCCGAGATCCTTGAAAAAAAGGTTATTGTGCCCCAGTACTAGAAAATCTCAGCACGGGTTGGTGGGATTTCAAGAGACGGGTATCTCACAGCTTGGGACAATGCATAGGGTACAATTTCCACCAGCACAGGTTGGGAAGACGGCATACGGCGATTTTCGAGGAGGGTACCTTACCCAGCTACCCTCTGCCTTATTTTTTTTTCTTTCTTGTGATGTCCCAAACGTCTATGTTAGTCATCCTCCCGGCCTCCCCAATTATTATATATCTAGCGTTATCGACAATTTGAGACATAACGAAACTATCTCGAATTTTTTGTTCGCAAAGCTCTACTTCCACTCCTTTTATCAGTAAGTATCCATTTCGTCATTTGAGCACTAACCATTTGAGCAGCGCACAGTCAGTACACAGCCCTCAATCCACAGCCCCGCCTTTTCCTCTCCTTCTGGAAAAATGGGGGGACTAGGATGGGTGCACGGAATTTAGCGGCCTCGCCCAGCTTTATCCGAATCCTTGCCATGTTGACGTATTCCGTGTTTCACATTCTTCAGACTCGTCTACGTCCATCTGGCTTGGCTTCTCGTCCTCGCTGGGCTGGCTGGCTCTATTCGCCCAGCTTTGGATGCGTTGCTTAGTCACTCATGTTTACGCTGACCCTAACTTCCAAACATGGCGCGGCATGTTCAAGCATTGCTCGTCGCGTTCTTGGTTAGTCAAGGAGTCTAACATTGTGAAATATGCAATCCCTTATTCTGCATTTTTCCCAGCAAAATTTATGAGTGGCTCAAGCAATGCAAATCTTTCAAGCAATCAGCACTATTCGGTCGAATCTGTGCTTAACAGCTTGGTCCACCGCCTGCTACGTACTGCTATCCGCGACTGCCTCATTGCGTTATGTGGCTCCCTAGCCCTGGGAGACGGTTGGCGCATTCCTTGGAAAATATCAAACTCCAAACCATCAACAGAATACTAACACTCGCTTCAGAACCTTTGTCACTCCTTTATTGTAGCCTTTGCGGAAAATGATTGCTAAGACTGTCATATCCCTTACGGCCCTCGCCATGATGATGGGTCGTCCTGTGCTTGGCGCGGAGCACCACCACCACCTCGAGGACCGTGCTCTTGTTACTCAGTATGTCTATCAGACAATCCTCGTTGACCAGAACGGCAATCCCGTCACTGAGACTGCCACTGCCGAGAGTGTTGCCGCCCCCGCCACGTCTACTTCTGAGGCTGCTGCCCCCGCCACGTCTTCTACCCAGGAGGCCGCTCCAGCCGCCTCCACCACTCAGGCTGTTCAGGCTGCTGCCGCTGTTTCCGTGACTTCGAGCGAGAGCCCCGCTTCCACCTCAGAGGCTCCTCGTGAGACCTCGAGCGAGGCCCCCACCACCTCTTCTTCTTCCGCTGCACCAGCATCGACCTCCAGCAGTTCCAGCGGTGGTATTTTCGGTGATTTGAGCAACAATGAGACCCCACAGTCTTTCCAGGACGGTGTGATCTCTTGTTCTGACTTCCCCTCCGGCAACGGCGTGATTTCGCTTGACTGGCTGGGCTACGGCGGCTGGAGTGGTATCCAGTACGACGATAACGGCTCCACCTCTACCGGCTCGAGCTGTGACGAGGGTGCTTACTGCTCTTACGCATGCCAGCCGGGCATGTCCAAGTCTCAGTGGCCCAGCAACCAGCCTTCTAACGGTGTCAGTATTGGTGGCCTTCAGTGCAAGAACGGCAAGCTTTACCGAACTAACACTGCTGAGGACACACTCTGTATTTGGGGTGCCGGTACTGCCATTGTGAAGTCTGAGCTTAGCCAGGACGTAGCAATTTGCCGTACTGACTACCCCGGCACGGAGAACATGGTGCTTCCCACGCTTGCCAAGGCCGGCTCTGAAATCGCCCTGACTGTTGTCAACGAGGATTCCTATTACACCTGGAAGAACGGCAAGACCAGTGCTCAGTACTACGTCAACAACGCTGGTGTCAGCGTCGAGGACGGCTGCCAGTGGTCATCCAGCGGTTCTGGCAAGGGTAATTGGGCTCCTCTGAACTTCGGTGCTGGAAGCACTGATGGCACTTCGTGGCTCGCGCTCATTCCGAACCCGAACAACCGTGATGCTGCCAACTTCAATGTCAAGATCGTCAGTGCCGGCGGTACTGTCAGTGGCGACTGCGTTTATGAGAACGGCAAGTTCAATGGCGGAGACGATGGCTGCACTGCTGCGGTCACATCGGGCGACGCTTACTTCGTTCTTTACAATTAGTTTCTTCTTCTGTAGCTTATCCAATTGAGATCTCGGGACTCAGGTCTCTTTAAGGGGGTTCCTGGGCTCTGAGATATTCAATATATTTTGATACCTTTATTTACTCATATCATCTTCCAAGGAGCTTTTGCATCCCTTGAGCTTTTCTTGCCTATTCCCATATAAAGGTGAATCTACAACTTCATTCCGTCTTGCTAGCCCAGCCAGAACAAGTTGATGATACATTATGAAGCCAATGCTGTCAACTAATATAGAAACTTCAGTGATATTCGCACTCCTGAATGCTGCTTAAATTCCATTTGCACCAAGGCAGCGGGGAATGGCATGGAAAACTTATTTACATAGACACGAACCCGGAACTCAAGAACGAGGTATATTTCTGGTAGAGGAACCTCATGCCAATCAATTTTCTCAAACAATCGTGAATTGGAGCTGTTCTCGTCTTATTATGGATGCTGTTGGTTAGATACCTCAATGACTGCTATGACGTCACCTTAGCTTTATTTAAGAGAGAGTAGCGCGAGTATGTGTGACATTGCAGTATTGCTAGACATTGAATTTAGATCGTTATGGTCGTTAGTCGTGTTCATTGAGATGTCAAAAGCCAACCCACGAGAGAAGCCAGGACACCATGGCCCATTGCTGGGGGTGCTCCTCAGGGACTTCGGGCACGGCGGCCTTGTACTTGTCTACCGGAAGTTTGCCAATGTAGTGCTCTCCGCCAAATCCGCCGATGTAATAAATCCCGCTAATTACGAATTTAGTCCAGAAGGTTTGGTGAAACCCAATACTTCCAGGCCGCCAATCTCTGGCATCAGGGTGTATGGAAAAGAAGCGCTGAATCTCAGCAAAGGTAGGCTTGCACTCCGTGAATTCTCCGTACAAAATAATGCGGTGGTTCGCAGCCAGCTCAAGTGGCGTTTGACAATTGGGCTTATCTCCAGTTCTGATTGAGAAAGAAGCGGGGCTGCCCAGGAAGATGTTGCGGAATGCGCTCGACATGTCTACACGAATCATCAATAGAGATGCATCCGAGTCGCCTGAATCACAGTAATACTCAGCTTGGCCAGCAGGATATCCAGAAAACCCAAGGTCCGCCTGGTTGATAGTGCTCAGCGTTCCAAATCCGTTTGCATATACAAAATTGCGTGCTTCTTGTATCGCAGCCTCTCTCGACTGCCATTGAGCCTTTTCTCCGTGAACCATGCTGTAAGAATTCGTTCGCGCCATTGAGTTAATTAGAACGACGGGTGATAATGCTAGCCGATAATTATAGGACTGATGGATTAGATACGCGTCGAGTTATGTAACACGGGTAAGGGCATTATCGTTCGGACTTGCATCACCGAACGTCATGCAGCCCATCCAGCACAAAACGTGCCCAAAATTCACATTTATTGGCGGGAAAAGAGAATCTGTACAGAAAGTTACCAGCTAGACCCAACCCACATGTGCTGCCCAGTTTACCTTAGATTTCATTCTAAGCCTTGATTCAATGATGGTGAAAGAGCCACTCAGCCATTGCCCCGCCCTCTGCCAGACTGAGCAGTCACTGAAGACTGACTGTTTGACTGTGACAAAACGGGAAATTTGGCTATAATAAATCTAGCATAGTTTTTAGTGGAATTTTATTGAGCTGCGAATTTGGCGGCCTCATGAGGTCCTCTGCCAAACTCATCGGGCTTCTTAACTCTGTAAATTCGTACCAGCCAATTCTGTGAAGTGAATGCCTCTTCGACAATATCAAGGGAAGGCACCTCATCTTTGGCTATGGGTACGCCTCGCACTTTGTCGGTTCCGTAAAATCTCCAGAAGCACATCTTGTACATCATAGACTTCTTCATGGTTTCCGAAGCGCCCGGCCCGATCCTATAATAGCCGTTGCTGAAATAGTTGTCCTGCACGACTTCTTCCGGCCAAATGCCTTCTGAGATGCGTACCATCCACAGAAACTTATTGAGGTCGTCTCCGCTGAATCCCAAAGCTCCGCCGAAGACAACTAGGATGTAATCCACATCGTGTTGTAGTAGAATCGGATACGCCCTGTCCTCGTCAACAGACATGGCCTTGCCAACTGTGGCGATGTGAGTGTTGTTCCAGGTATTGTTGTCAACCAGAGTGGTTCGGTCCGCCATGCCACCAATTTGGTAGCCATAATCCCACCATGACATGACTTTTGCGTCCTCAGGAGTGTTCATCCGAAGCCAATAATATGCCTCGCGGAAGTCGTCAATCATGTAGACAGATCCGTCAGGCATAGACGAGGCCATCACGACGGAGGGCGACGAATACGAGGTTTCGGTGACATAGTCGCTGTGCTTCACAAACATGAAAAGATAGACGGAGAATGTGAGGACCACCGTAATTCGACCCCAAAGTGAGGTGATCTTTTTTGAACGGAGGTTTTGAAGGAACGTCTTCTCCTTAGGTGTGGCATCCTTATCAGTCTTCTCTGCGTGTTCCTCCTCTGCTCCGAATGTATTGTAGGTATCGAAAACTGAAGAGAGTGCCATAGAGCCGCAAACAGCAATGATTGGAGTAAGCGTCAGCATCAACCGGATCATCACACCGGCGAAGTATGAGGCAAGGACGGAGTAAACAACGATGAAGACGTGCTCATCGCGAAGCTCCTGGATCGACAGAAACACACCAACGGGGAACAGCCAAATGAGGAATGAGTTGTCGAAGAAGAAGTGGGGCCACGCTGTTGGTTGGTGTTCAGAAACTGACGCAATAATCGGGATGTGGATCTTTGCATAATTGGTATCCCACAGTGAGTAGAATCGGCCAGTCCAGGGTAGCACAACACCAGCGTAGGTCAGACCCACCAGCGAAATGGCAGCGAGGAAGACAACACTAGTCACGCTTCCGACTACAGCGATCTTGAACTGTTGAGGAGTTACTTTCGCCTTCAGGTATGAAGCAAAAGCAACGAGTTGAAGCAAGCCAAACACTCCCAAAGCACCCATGTGCTCAGAACCCTTGACGGGCAACACGCCAACAAAGGGAACCTGCATACTTGCAAGAGTTCCTAGAGCGTACCACGTACAATAAGCAACGTACATCTTTGAGTGGTATCTGCCCATGAGGAGTAACACAAAGATGTGCAAAGGGATGATGTTCGTGATGAATACATAACCACCCCAGGCGGAGACCATGTAGAAGTAGGAGAGTGCACACAAAGCAGCGAACTTGACGGAGCCGAGCTTAACAGCCTTAATCCAGAAGTAAAAAGTGGCCATAAGCAACGTGATTGCGATAGCCTCGTTGTCGTACGATCCGGCAACAGAACGCGATATGTATCCGGGTGCCATACCCATGAATAAAGCGCTGAGCAGCCCAGTGACTTCATCCTTCATTTCACGAGTGAGAAGATAAGTGAAATAGGCGGTTAAGCCACTGAAAGCCGGGGCAAACAGAACGCAGATGTTGCGGATATCGATGGGCAGACCAATCCATGAAAGAATGGTATGAATCACGTTAGAGGAGACCATGAGTCCCGGATAGAGCGTCCCACCCGTCACACGGCCCAATGGATACCATGTCCTGTCGTCGAACCAATTAAGGAACTTGTAGTAGCCATTTTTGTTGAGATACTTCGTGGCCCGGAAGTTGAACCACGGATCAAACTCGTGGATGATGCTTTCGTACCGAATGACCGAATACAAGCGCATCGCTATGGCAGCGCCAGCGATGCTCACCAAAATGAGCACCTTCAGAAGCCGAGTTCTGGCAGGGGAAATCAGCATATCCGTAGTGCCTTTGTGACGGTGGTGTTGCGTGGCTCCTACCGATGGGCGTAGTAAGCACCCTCACCTCTCGATCGCTGAAATTTCAAAATACCTGTCGGAAAACGGTAGTATTAAGAGGACCTAGCAGTGTGAATAGTGACGTTCGGATGATGGGATTTGAGCAATGAGTTGTCCAAAATGCTGAAACTCTTACGACACGCCCATTTACTTTGGCGGTGATTCGGCAGACAACGAAGCTCCAACTGTCGTGATTATGGGATGTTTTATATGCAAGCTAATAATAATAAATACATTTACAGCCCCTTCTCATCGTCGTACATGCTATCCGATGAAACACGGTTGACTGCCATGATGATGAGCAGGGTGACTGTACTGGTGAGACCCAACACGATGTCATTCCAGAGCTGAACGGACGTAATCTTGAGGGGCGCAACAAGTGCAGCCATGATCGCGCCCGACATAGACCGGGGCAAGTTGAATCTCAGCGTCGTGGCGATACTCAGGATGTAGACCCCGACAACATGTGCCACGAGAAGAAGGTCGAGCGACATCCCTGCCTTTGGGATGGATGATGATGCAGAGTTCTCCAGGTCTCGGGCGGAGGGCGTTTTGTGCAGCTTCCGCACTATTCGTAGGGACATTTGAAGCACTCCATTAAGAGCGGCGATGAACACGGCGCCGCTCATAAGCACACCAATGATCCGCGACCAACCTGTGACGCCAATCTCGAGGTCAGAAAAGACGCTTTCGATGGTTGCTGCAATGAGCAGTACAAGGGCATCGCGAGGGCCTCCCTTCGGATTGTCATGAGGCTGGTTCGTGAAGAACCACCAGCCAAGCCTTATATAGGTATTGGTCACTCTGTAGATACAGTAAATGGCGAAAATAGCAAACACAACTTTGTGAATCTTCCCCTTGACTGTCTTTTGATATTGCTGCTGGTAAATTTTCTCCAGCACGGCATCAAGATCTGCTTCAACTTCATTGCGAAGACTGACGAGTGCATCGTGCTCAACCATGAGGCTCCGAAGCTGAGCCTGTTTGTTATCGCCAAACTTCATTAAATCAGAAACGAGGCGAGTGAGCGAAAAAGCCGACGAATTGCGGTTTGGCGAGGATTTCCCACTCGGCCCCCCGCTAACGCTGCTTTTCCCAGAAGTGTGGCTTCTAGCAATGTCGAGCTGAGCTCTACTGATCTCTAGTTCCTTCGCACCTATCATGTCGGTGATGCTGAGGATGCTCTGACGCAGACGATCACTGTCGACCTCGCTGACCTGTCGCTTATCGCCAAAAAAGGCAGAGTATGGGGCTGATACCGATGAGATTCCACACAAAAACGCCATTGTCGTTATGCCTATAAAGCTCACGCAAGCCAATGCGTCCTGGCGCATCATGAACCAGCTGCCGTTATCCGAGCTCGAATATTTACTGCCGCTGTCGGGCACGTAGCGCTCGACAGGTAGTTGAATGCTGGCAATTCTGAACAGAATGAGGTAGAGAACAAAAACGGGCAACGCCATGAAGCGCATGCGGGAATGGCGCACAATGAAGTACCGTACAATTTGCACAGCCGGCAGGATAAAGACTAGCATCAAAAGAAGTAGCGCAGTGATCGCACGCCAGAGAAAAGCACGGACATGGATGTCGCCTGCCTGGAGAACCTCGCATAAAATGAGGAAAAACTCCACCGATGAAGCGGTGAGCACGATGCTACAGAGGAGCCGCAGCAACAATCCTGGCCGTCCTCGGTACCAGCGACCTGCCACAGCGAACGAAGAGTAGCTGACAGCACCCGCTAGCAATGAGAACACAATGGACGTGGCTTTCATTTGCCCAGAACTAGCCCGAACAGACAAAAACAACGGCCAACGACGAAGCCGATATTTTCTTAGGGTTTGCCCTCTCCAAATTCGGCGAGCCAACTCGCCACGCCTTAGCGTAACGCGTCCACCCTAGCCCGCACTTGGTTTTCCGGCCTCCCCAAAGCAAAGAAGCGTAATAATCATGTGATCGTGGCCTTTTGTGTTGAGTTGAACTCCCAGTCGAATGTGGTTGTGGCTGTGGCTGTGGTTGTGGCTGTGGTTGTGGCTGTGGTTGTGGCTGTGGTTGTGGCTGTGGTTGTGGCTGTGGCGGTTGTGGCGGTAGCGGAAACTCTGTTTGTGGAGGCTCCTGAAGAAGGGCAAGGAGGCAGTGGTGGGCCACGGGATACCCTTGCCGCGATGGCCACTCCTTCGCTTCCCGGCCCCCTGGGCAGACTACACGATCGAGGCCCAGCAAACGAGGCAGAGCAACACCGAGTTTTCGCCTTGTATGAGCCACGAGACGAACCCGTTTCGCTTGTCAATGCTGCGGCGCTCGCAGTCGCCATTTGAGGATCCGTTCGAGCCGCTTGCGACAACGCTGCAACCACCGATGTTGCGCAATCCGTCGGCATCGAGCGTGCACTCCGCTGCGTCCTCTGGCAGCCTACAGAATACTTCCCACACTCCCCCCACTTCAGCTGTCCTTAATAACCCGTATAACGCCTCCGCAGGGTCCTCTTATGGCCCCAGCATCCCACAAAACCAGGCTCGACAGAGTAACCCATTCCGCGTAGATCTTAGTGAGTCCACGCCTTCGCCGGCAGAGAGCACTGGCCTTCTTGAGCCCCCGTCTTATGTTGAGTCTGAAGGCCGTCGCCACTCCGACCCGAACATTATGTCCCGCAATGAGAAAAGCACCGACGAGCGCTACCGTGAGGGCCTCGAGGAGGGCATCCGAATTGCACAGGAGCAGGAGAAGAAGCGACGCCGTGAGCTCCGTGAACGAAGGGCCCGGCAGGGCGCAAATCGTGAGTCGTCAAGCCGTGATCCGATGTCTCGCGAACATGGCAGCCGCGAGCACAGCAGCCGCGAGCACAGATCGCGGCGAACGCGGTCGAAGTCTGAGTCTGCGGGGCACCACAGCCGCCACAGTAAACATAAGCAGGTTGAGTCGCTCGATGTCATTGACAAAATGGACGTGACTGGTGTATACGGGGGCTCTGGCTTCCACCACGACGGGCCCTTTGATGCTTGTGCTCCTCACCGCAACAAGACATCCAAGCGTATTGTGGCCACTCCAATCTCTGCATTCCCAGTTGATGGACCCAACAATTCGCTAGCTGTCGAGGATCCGCGCCTGCTCGCCTACAGAAAGGAAGAAAGCGTATACGGCCGAGGAGGCAACACCGATCTTCCGCCAGAGATCTCGCAGGCATCTTTTGATCCCACAGAGCGGGGCGCCAAAGTGCACGGACAGCAAACAATGGGTCTAGGATCAACGACGTTCATCGACGGTACGCCTGCATCGCGTGATGCCATCGCAGCAGGCCGTAACAGATCGCAGTCACTCGGCAGATCGAAATCTGTCAGAGACGATGAGCCGAAGACGCTCCTCTCTCGCGTACGTAGTCTGCGCGTTTCTCGCCATTAGAGAATGAGACATGCATCTATGTTCGTCATGTGCATTGAGCTTTAAGGAGGTACAACTGCCCGGCTCAAATTTACCAACCCAAATCCATCAGGAAACGCTTCAACTGCTCGTTTGGAGGCTATTTTTGTTCAGAAATCACGAGGCATTTGGCTTAGGAGACTCAAAGCGTTATACTGTGCTTTGTCCGCTGAATGTGAGTTACTTCGGCGATGCTGAACATGTAGTGGGAAATGGGCTTAGTGGTATCGATCCTTGGAGTTGCTGAAGTTCTTCTCGACTCGGCTTTCGATCAGTGTCATCAAAATACCCGTTGGGGCGTTAATTATCATTTATCACGTTTTTGCCCATGCGTAGAAGCTCGTTTATGAGAGCTTCTGCAAAAGGGCTGTCTAACATATTTTAGATCCTAGTCCCTTCTCAGTTCATTGAGTAAACATAATTCATATAATTAGACTTTTACAGGGGCCCTGCTCGTGAGCACAAAAAATGTACACCAACAAACATTTAGAAATCATACGGGCCATAAATTCTCTTGGAGAGAAGACATCTGAAGCCAGGAGAGAAACCCATGGAGGGTGGGCAAACATGACAAGTCAAAGAATTAATATTGTGTTAACTGTGTGATCTTGGCTTTTCCCAATGAAAAGCTAGACTAGTTAGATACTCACCAAAGTTGATATACTTAGTATGATCTCAAGAAGTTCAGATAATTGCGAATTTTGGTAATCTTGGTACCTCGTAGGATTTTTTCTAAAAAGCACTGTGAGGGCACCAACTAGATAATTATGACGCTTGACCTAGTGCTCAGATATCGCATCATCGCGCTCATTGTTACGTTTACATCAAAATATTAGGCTCTCTTATATACACCATTGCTTCATGCACCAAACCTTTTACTAGGGGCCGAATTACCTCGAAGATCTCTGCCGAGCATAATATCGCTGGTTGCTGACGTTTTGCTGCCCAGAGCATGACACCATGCAACACCTGTGCTGCACTACCCAATCGGGTAAGAGCAGCATGTCGGCACGAGTACACCAAACCCAGTCCGCTCAAGTATACAGACCCCCTTCAGACAATAGTTTTGTCCAACTTACTTGTATCTGGTGCTCGAGGACGGGGCGCAGTCGGATGGTGGAGCGCTGGGGAAGAATCCTGCTGATCATTATTGTCTAAAACAATAAGAGCCTCTTTTGTGATCATGCTGCAAGGTTTCAAGGATTCTGTGTCGTGTCTGGTCTTGCGGATTGAGCTGCCAGGTCATTGACATAGTTGAGCTGAGGCTGGTCTAGTGGACTTGGTGTGGACGGTTTTGGGTGCTACGGATTGAGGGCACTCTAAATCTAAATACCAGGGAAACGAAAGCCAGCAGTGCGTGAGCAGAAACTGTGGGATAACCGTACTGAACCAAATCTTTCAGTACACTCCCCAAATTCTACTTAAAGAAACGTTTCGTTGTGCGATTGTTCCTCGTCCTCGATCACCAGATGCAAGTAGACTTGATTGCAGTTATAGTTAGATATAGTCATCAGAAATAGTACATAGAGAAGTAATCCGCCCTAGAATAAATTAGCAATTAGTGGCCACCAGAACCATCGAATTATCAAGACTGTACCACTCAGGTCTCGATAAAACCTAGCGCAAAGAGAGACGAATGAGAAAACTCAATGTGTGCATCGATATAGAGCAGCAACACAGAGCTTCCGTTTAAAAATACTGGGGAGCGAATCGTGCAGGTTTCAATAATGCAGTAAAGATTACAATGAGTATGCGAATATCCAACTCTACGCCTTCTCGTCAGGATTGGCCACAGTCAGCACCTGCCGCGAGTAAACAAGAATCAGAACGAAGTCGTGAGAAAATATCGACACCCCTTGTTAGTGCTAAGGGCTACGCTCGATCAATCGAGTCACAAATGCACTGCAATGCTATGCCCCAGCAGGCCGTTTCAGAGTCTGCTCCACGGAACGGAGTTGCTGTAAACGCTGCTCCACCAAAATAAGTTTGTTGCGCATTTCGCCGCGTTTGCTATCGAGTTCAGCGCCCAGTTCCTCTATACTACTAATTGCGTGCCTCTTTCGCTTCTCCAGCTCGGAGAGCCATTGTTCTCGGGATTGTCGAAGCTGACAATCGACCAACTGTTCCATTGAAAGGTCCGAGAAATGCACAGGCATGTCATGCGAACTGACGCTGGCCGGGTCTGAGGCTAATTTTGCCCTGCGATCCCAGGCTCTGCGCTCTGCATTATCTATTTCAGCAAGTTTTTCGGGCATGTGCATAGCATCAAGCTGCGCTTCGGCATCTCTTCGTGTCTTTGAGCGGACATGTTTTGCTAGCTCGTCCCTGAATCGTTTGGAGGGCACGCCAGCGTGCCTCACGAGGTGGTCGAACTGGTCCACGTCAAAACGGTCCATTGCCCGCGCAGCACCCTCTACAACGCGGTCTAACAGTTCTTCATACCTCATTTAGCTGAACTCGCAAAACCACGTTCAGAGATTTGGCTTCCTATGCATACAATTAGGTCTCGTTCAAAGGTGCTTGCCTACCTGCCAGTTATGGGAAACGCGTGAAGTAGCAGATCACCTGACCTCGCCTTTCCAGGTAAGTCTGAAAAATACACTTTTGATCTGAAAATGGTCTTGGTGCTCAGGCACACTCGCCAGCTGGGCGTGCGGTACATGCACCAGGTCGCCGATATTGGGTTGGCGAAGAACCATGGCCTTCCGGGTCTCTTCTCAAAGAGGGGACTTGACCTTGCCTGGTTTGACTACCAGCACCATCTCGTCACCGAACTGAACAAGGCCATTGCCAAACGACCCGAGCTTGAGCAGTATGATAATCTTGCATCACTCAGTGAGGCATGTCTCTACTCTGGCGATCCTAAGCTTAAACCAGTAGCTGCCCTTGCGGCTCAGGCATATACCAATGAGTTCTTCTTTAGGTCGCTGAACAAGGATGGTTCAACGAACCCGGACGCAGAGCTGGGGCCGGGAAATCTGCGCATAGTTGATATTTCTAGTGAAGTCCGCAATATGCCTCCCCATCCTGAGGTCACTGCTGCTCAGGGCTCTCGCGCGAAGTGGGACGAGGGCTACGCTCCAAATACTCAGCAGCAGAGCTATCCCTCGTTCAGGTTTCTGAGCGACGTTTCATCCTTCGGCAACATCTCGACGTTCCGCGAGCTTTTCATCACGCGGGGTGATGCCATGTTTGGTAATGGCGCCGTTTGGCTCGTCAAAAATGAGAATACTGCTGCCCTACTCAATACTTACGGCTGGGGAACACCTTTCTCCAGTACCGAGCCCCAAACCGATTACGACATGCTCGCGTCTACGTGCTCACCGCTGTCAGTGACCCCTGTGTTCTGTGTCAACCTATGGGAGCATATTTATCTACACGATTACGGCGTCCAGGGAAAGCGCCAATTCCTTATCAATACCTTTGACTGCATCGACTGGAATGTCATCGACGATAGGCTGTCTCCTCCATTGTAGATTTGTACATACATATTCTTTCTCTATTACCCCTAGTTGCCTCCGGCTGCAAGTACTCTAACTGCAGCCTGAAATGCCTCCCGTCTGCATGATCAATCATGCACGAGGTTTTCTGCAAGCGACATACTTCACGCAGGGTACTTTATATCCAGTGAGCTCAGTCCACTTCCAACCCTCTGCGTGAAAGTTAAGCGAATGCCGGATGGAGCTGCGCGATTTATCAGAAGGAATAGCCGCACTCGCCTGAACTTATACGGAGTTTATTCCGGTGAAGCCAACGCTCGAGGCACTAAACTGAATGCTAATATATAGAATGGTAGAGGTATTAACCACCGGACTGTTAATTGCTATTTCATTGGCCTGAAAACTCAGACTCGGACGCCGATAAGGTGATAAATGAGAAGTTGGAGGCCGTCCAAAACGGAAAGAGCACGATCCAAGTCGCTCCGTCGACGGGCGATATCACAGCTCAACACGCCGCCGATGGAGAGATTCAACTATCGTCCGAGATGGACAAAAAGCTGAGACGCAAGGCAGACCTCTTCATCACGCCCATTATCTCAATTGTTTTTGGAATTCAGTTCGCAGACAAACTGATCCCCTCGGGAGTGGTCATTTTGAACTTGTACTCAGACCTGATTTCCCACAATCCTACGGGGTATAATTGGGTTGGGTCCTCCATCTATCTTGGCTACCTTGTGGCTGAACTACCAATGAGTTTTCTCATGCAGAAGAGCCGCCTCGATGTGTATGCTGGGATTCTCACGATGTCTTGGGGTGTACTGGTTGCCTGCACAGCAGCATGCTCAAATATGGAGTCTTACCTTGCTTGCAGAGTGCTTCTGGGAATGCTGGAGTCTGGCATTTAGCCCACTTTCGCGCTAGTTGTGTCGCAATGGTGGTATAAACGGGATGAAGCGTTCTCGCGAACATGTCTGTGGTTTGCTGCCGATGGTCTTTCGGGTATTTTCCTTCTCAGTGTGTCCTACGGACTGGCATATTACTCGAAAGGTCAAGTCAGTTATTACGGCATGGAACCATGGAAAATGCTTTACATTCTGTTCGGCCTCATCACCGTCCTATTTGGTGCAGTTCTTATGTTCATCATGCCCAGCACTCCGAATGAGGCCAGACTTTTTGAACGAGGAGGAGAAGCGCATGCAGATTGAGCGAATTCGTCACAATAATCAGGGTTTTGAAACCCGCAACTTCAAGCTTTACCAAGTTGAAGAAGCGCTGCTCGATCCTCGCACTTGAATCTACGCTGCCAGTGAGATAGTGGGAACGATCCCAGGTGCCGGGATCTCCGTTTTCACAACAATTATTTTGGAAGGGCTTGGATACAAGGGAAAATCCGCTCTGCTAATGGGCATGCCTTCCTCAGCTACTGAACTAGTAACCCTGCTACTCGTAGCCTTTCTCTCGTCAAAATACTGGATGAAACACCGGGTTGTATACGCCATGGCTGGATCAGGTTTGGGAGTGGCGTTCCTGAGCTTAGTTGCTCGGGGTCCCAACACCAATTCACAGCTCGCCGGTCTGTACTTGTATAGTGCATGCGGGTCACTTGCTTCCATTGGATTTATCTCCATGGTAGAGAGCGATGCGGCAGGCACCACAAAAAAATCACCGTCAACGCCATTTTGCTGATGTGTTCCTGCGCGGGAAGTATCATTGGACCTCAGCTCTTTCACCCGCGAGAAAAACCAGAGTACCCCACTGGGAAGCGCGCAATGGCAGCATCCCAGGCAGCACTCTTTATACCCGTTTGCTTGCTTGCCCTTCAAATTGCGCGGAAAACAAACGGCGTGACAAGGCTGGAATTACCGAACCCCCCAAGGACCTGATTAATGTTAAATTTGCTGATCTCACAGATAGGGAGATGCCCTGGTTCCGTTACTCGCTATGAATACCTCGTGTAGCAGAGAGAGTTATTTCTGGTCGTTTGGGTTGCTCGTTTCTTCGCCAACCGTCGCTCAGATACGCGCGTGCGCGAATGAACCCAAATAAATAGTTGATGCCAAACACCATCAAAAATAGTAATGCAGAGACAATAGATATAGAAAGCACTGCCCGGTAGCTCAAAGGCTGCACAAATTCACCTATGACTTCTGCGAGTAGTGAAGCGTACATGCTGATGCGTCGTACATTGTCCGGATCAGCTTCCATGCAGTGCTCGAGCTCTAAGCAACGTTTATTGTCAACAAGGTGAGGCGGTGCTTGTCCTGTGCCGCACATATTTGACACGTACTGCTGCTGACACCATGTTGCATCTCTGATTATTTTCGAGCTTCTTTCCTCTATTTTCCTGCTCACATCGCTGTTTATCACGCTGAGGAAATATGCTATTATGACGAGAACTCCAGCATTGTACACCAGTTGTAGGTACGTACTCAGTGTGTAAGTGAAATTCTCATGCCATGGTGTTGGAATCGGCATTCTCATTTCATAGCTATAGTCTGGCCTGGATGGTTGAAGATGAGATTTTGGAAGAGGAGATACTTGCAGCTGTGACGGCGAACTTGGCTTTGAAAAAGCTGGCTCTGAAGAAGATGGCTCTGAATAAGATGGCTCTGATGAAGCTGACTCTGAAGAAACTGGCTCTGATGAAGCATTGATGTCCAGCGGAGCATTCTTAAATGCCAGCCTAGCCCCAGCGTCTGTTGGAGATATAATGCTGTGCAAAAACGACCTCTCATGGTCTTGAGTCCTCTCTTCTGAAAAGCTGTGGTCCTCGGGTTCCTCGTCCCGCATACTAACATCTTGTTCAGTCTCCAATCTCTCTGATTGGAATTCTATATTCATGAGCCCTGCATTCTCCGCTGGATTAATTTCGCTCTCAAGGGCCTCTTTCAGTGAGTCCATGCCCATATACTTCGGGGCATGACTTCTCAACTCCCTGAAGTCGAAAGGGTCTGGCATTCTTCAGATATGTTGAGCTAGATTCGACAGCGAGCAGAGCAAGCGCTCCGAAACGTTTTCTAAAAAGCTCCGGCTGTGTAAACAAATAAATGTCGATGAGTTCGTGGGTCCCTCACTGCTCCTAGCCCTGATCCTCGAAACGTTCTCAAAAACGACGCCAAACGCGACTTTCACAGTAATTCACAATTCAGGTAAATATAGCAGCCAATTGCATTATATCTCAACCGAAAAAGTCGTAGTTTCGGCGCGTGGATCCGTTGTTGTATCGACCAGAACCTAGCCAGATTATGATCAAGCCTATTGATACCTGGTCAGTAGAGCAAATTACCTCGGGGCAAGTAGTCACTAGCCTTTCAAGTGCTGTCAAAGAGCTTGTGGAGAACGCTTTGGATGCTGGAGCAACTGTGGTCGAGGTCAAACTGGTCAATCATGGCAAAGATGGCTTCTCAGTCTCCGATAACGGTCATGGGATTGACCCCGTGGATTTCGAATTCATTGCACAAAAGCATGCTACTTCAAAGTTGGAAGGATTTGAGGATTTGAGCAAAGTCCAAACATTGGGATTCAGGGGAGAGGCCTTGGCTTCTCTTTGTGCCTTGGCAGATGTCACCCTCACAACCAACTCTAACTCGGCTTCGCCAGGACACGAATTGGAGTTCGACCATACGGGAAAAGTCTCAAATCAGCGACGGTTGGCTGCCCCTCGAGGCACTGTCATCTCTGTCAACAACTTATTTGATCAACTTCCTGTAAGGCGGAAAACATTCGAGCGAGGAAGCGCTCGAGAGTTCGCGAAGACTGTCGAGCTTGTTCAGGAATACGCCCTACTCAATCCAGTAAGGTTGACACTTGAGCACATAGTAAAAAACCGCTCGAACTCAACGTTAAGATCACAAGGCGCGAAACTCATCCAGCGCATTGCATGTGTTTATGGGGCTAAACGCACAAAAACTCTTCAAGAGATAGAATCTGATCAGACTGGCTCGGTTTGGAAGTTCTCTGGCTATGTGTCGAAACCTGAAGTCGGTATGGGAGACGCTGCCGCCACCTGCCAGCTATTAGCAGTAAACGGCAGACCTACGTCACAACCTCGAATACTCCGTGCTGTGGTCGAGTTGTACAAGCAGTACAATTTCACAGAACAGCCTTTTTTCATCATAGACATAGGTACATCTCCAGAGAACTTCGATATTAATGTCACTCCAGATAAGCGCACTCTGTTATTTCATGCCGAGGACCAACTGATTAATGAGATGAAAAATTTCCTGGAGGCATCGTTCGGCGAATCAGGGCATTCTGTGCCAAGAATGAGCCAAATTGAACCTCCCAAAGCCAAGAAGCCTAGGCAGTCACTAGTTTCTTTTGCTGCTTTCTCTGGAGGTGGCTCTGTAATCGATCAAGAAACAATACCACCAGAATCCCTCCAGAGAGAGCCATATGAAGTATCCCGCTCTCGTGGTGGGAACTATACTGAGGAGGAGGAGGACGAAGAGGACGAGGAAATACAAAACAACCAGGGAGAAGACTCCTTGCGTAGCTTGGATGAAGTATCTGAAGCTGCATCCGACGCCGCGTCTGACGTTCCTTCTTCAGACGAATCTGCTTCAGAGGACGATGACCAGCTCAGAAGCGAAACCTCGGCTTCGTTTATCCAGAAATCAAGGAAGATTCCCCAACCAAGCAGAGTCCTCAGCTCCACCAAAACACCGAACACATGCCATAACTCTTCTAAGCTTAGATCAGGCTCACAAAGTGGAACTTCGGAGATAGAAGAGGGTTCTGATGGCAGAGAAAGCCTAACCGATAGACAAATGAGACAGGCCGAATCCCCGGAGAACCAAACCTCTAATTTGTCACATACACATCACGAAACCCCCCTTTCACCACGCACAAATCCCGAAGGTTCAAATTTCCAGGACGGTTTAGTGGAGCGCGATGAGGGACAAGACCGGGAAGAAGACCGGGATCGACAGGAAGTGGAACACGATGAGGGGTCGGAAGAAGGGCACGAAGTACTCATTAAAGAAGAGCCAGTAGATAAAGGCGAGGAGCCAAACGAGCACGACCAAACCATCAAGTGGTCCTCAGTGGAACCCCCGTCGCAGCTCCAATCCGCTCAAGAGGAGCAGCAAGTTGCCAGTCGAGCGTCAGCTCATCTTCGAACAACGCTCAACACACATATTCATTTGCCGTTAACATTGCAAGATATCGACGAGGCTATCCAAGAGTCTTCTAATTCTCACGAGAAGACTATGAAACGACTTCAGACTCTCGCGATTGATGAAGAGGGTGTAGAGGAGCGTCTGCAACTCAGCATCAGGAAACAGGATTTCGACCACATGGATGTTGTTGGACAGTTCAATCTAGGCTTCATTCTCGTCGTAAACCGCAAATCCAGCCATGATGATCTGTTTGTCATTGATCAACATGCTAGCGACGAAATTTATAACTTCGAGAGATTGCAGTCGTCAACTATTCTTAGCCGCCAACCTTTAGTAGTTCCCCAAACTCTAGAGCTAAGCGCGGCCGAAGAATTGACCATACAGGATAACATGAGTGTGTTCGAGAATAATGGATTTACAATACTTGTGAAGCCTGAGAATCCCCCAGGGAGTCAATGCGTGCTGACATCAGTTCCGTACTCAAAATCGACTATTTTTAACGAGCGTGACGTCTTTGAGCTATTGAGCAAGCTCAAAGAGGATAGCAACCAGCCAAAGTTGCGTTGCTCTAAACTGAGGTCCATGTTCGCCATGCGAGCTTGCAGGTCCTCCATCATGATTGGTACGCCCTTAAAGGCCAGCACTATGGAAATGGTTGTGCGGCACATGGGGACTCTGAACAAACCATGGAATTGCCCTCACGGACGGCCCACCCTTCGGCATATAACTACACTTAGCTAGACATCTGATGGGGGTAACTTTTTGGCATTCTCACATCAGCATCCTAATAAATACAAAACGTACAACGTTTCATTCTTTCAAAGCCATGACAGCTTGTGTTGCTACGTTCAAAAGCTCGATATGCTCATCACCACCGTCGCTGAGTCTCCGGTCAGCAACGCTGAAGCTAAGAGAAAGCTTATTTTTAGCAGCACCACTAATGCTCAAATCGTTGAGCAGAATGTCATGCAGTTGTTCAACAAGCTGAGCCACGCTATATCCATCGAGAATAATGTCGTTCGTAGCGCGTTCGACATCTCGTTGATTTCCACTCTTGATGATATCTATGAGCTCTTCAACGATCTTAAGAGGCACGGAGCCACTGAGCTCACTTATGGAATTTGCAGATATTCCTGTATCTCCTGCCAATCCTGTTGCTGATTGGAGTAGAGTAATAGCTCGCCTAAGATCACCCTCACTAACGTTAAGCAGATGAGTGAGTACATCATTGGGTTGTGAGTTCTCATTAAATTTGACATTCTCCTGATCACAGATAAACTGGAGTCGGTCTAAAGCGCTTTGATGGCTTAGCTCCTTGAATCGAAACTTTGAGCATCGCGAAGCTAAGGGATCAATGATTCGTGTAACATAATTGCACACCAAGCAGAAGCGTGTTATGCGCGAATAAGTCTCCATCGTGCGTCGAAGGGCCGACTGAGCATCTTGGGTCATCATATCAGCCTCGTCTAGAATGATAATCTTGAAGTCTGGCGCGGAATATTTCTGTTTCGTGGCTTCGCTGGCCGAAGAAACAACTGTCCTACTGAAATTCTTGATTTTGTCCCGCACAACGCTAATTCCTCGGTCGTCCGAGGCATTCAGCTCCAGAACACGCGATTTGAACAACTCAGGTCCGTATAAATCTTTAGCAAGTGCCAATATAGTCGACGTTTTACCAGTTCCAGGGGGGCCATAGAACAACATGTGGGGCAAGTTGTCACTGTGAACAGTCTTCTCTAAAACTGAAATAATAGACTCCTGAGCAGCGACATCCTTGAGTGATTTCGGGCGATATTTCTCTGTCCAGGGTACCTTTGTGGGTGCTTTTGGCGTCTTCTCAACCGATTTCTGTTTGAAAAATGACATGACAGTTTCCAAACCCAGAACGCGTCGAGATAAAGAATAATCTAAACCAACTGTATGGTGCGAGTACTACATAACCTGTAACAAGAGCATAGAAATACGTCTATATAATGTGTCGCGAATGAGTTCAGTCTGAGGACCAGCGGCCATGCAATTTATAATCCTCGAAAACACTACGCAAATAAGCCCTAGAAGCATGGTCCATACCGGCCGAAACTGCCTTCAGACCATCACCATAAATGAGATCGACCAGTAAGAAAACTGCCGCTCTCAGCTCCGTGCTAATTTCGCTCCATATGCTGTCTGTTGAAACGTGTTGCAGAATTTCTAATATCATGTTTTGCAAGAGCACACCAGCATGCTTTGCGACATGACGTCGTTCTCTAGCCACTAACGAAGATAGCGCTTGCTTGTCATTTCGGAGTTTATAAGTAGGTTGGGGTGGGTTGCAGAGATTGTCGATAAGCCTAGCGAAAATTTGTGCTCTAGCAGTGGAATTGATGTATTGCAACAGGCCGCTCAATGCTGCCACGATTAGATGGAGCCTGTTCCTCAATGACTGACGTTTAACAAGCATGATTCTGCTGATAACCAATGCTTGTTGCTCCCAAGATTCTTCAGTATGAGTCTGCCTTATGATTACTTCCATGATAGCCTCAAGGGCGAATTGCGACAACAATTTGGGATACTCGCGTATCAGTGCGTCACAGAATGCCCAATATGAAGAAACATCAGCAGCAGAATTCTTTTCAGTCTCATAAGCAAGCGCCACGGCCACAGTGATTACCATCTGATACTTGGACTGTTCAATAGGGATGACACGATGCTGAGCAAGAACTGCAAGCACTTTATACAAACGCTCTTCTACTGCAGTATAGAGTAGCGCATCAAAATTCCCTGTAGCCAAAGTTTTGCAGTAGTTAGCGAAGTGATCAGCCGAGTTTGGTTCGGCACAAAGAAACAAAGCCATAATTACTGGCCAGGGATAGTCTTGACGGCATATCGTCTCAAACAAAGTAGAACTGATAGGTATGTCTTGAGATGCTCCCTTCAGAGCCAGATTTTTGCAAACGCTCTTTTCTTCTTTGGTAGGAGGCAATAGTGAAAGCACGTAAAGTATTGGAACCATCAACTGCTGGTCACCTTGCGCCTGGGTGAGCCACTTGCGTGCTTTGCTGAGTTTACCAGTGAATTCTTCGGGGACCAACTGAGCAAGCTGCGAATAAATAATAGATTTTAGCCAATCGTTGCCTATGCGTTTCAAGACGCTTTTTGTGTAGCCGGTATCTTTGCGGATCAGAAACACTGTCTTTAACACCAGATCTATGTGCTCGCGGCAGACTTTGGCATGACCAATGAAATCACCGAGCTCTTTAGCAGGAGGGAGGTTTTCTTGGTCAATCATTCGATTCAAAAGCCCTCCACTCATCGTGAAGTCCTTGGAGTTTTTCAATGCAACAGATACTACCTTATGCCTTTGACCCCAACTGAAAACATTTTTGGGAATTAGATCCAGGACTTCAAGCTCAGAATTACAGATCGCCGAATTCACAATGGCTGAGATGAGATTTTGACATTCCGCTCCTCGAGAATGCGCAGCGATTTTTAACCGCGCTTCTTTGGACACGTTTTGGACAATAGCGGCCAGTTTAGAGCTATCTTCCGATAACACGTCGTTGATTACTGGGAAAAATCGTAATAAGGTGGCATCGGAGCAGGATGTTTTTGCAAGAAGCTGGCGAAGGCTTTCATAAAAGCTAGGATCCTTTTCGGCCCTTCTCAGAGCTAATTCGAGCCGATCCTCTGAGGCTTTCTCAGGTCTCTCCATGCTCGGAATCAACTGCAGAATATGAAGCTCAAGCGAATTGCTCACTTTGTCAGATTCCAATAGTGAGGTCAAAGTTGCTCTCAGTATGTCTGAATTTGCGGTTTGATAGGATAAAGCGCGAACTAAGATCTCAAGCTCGTAAGACGTTGGAGGCAGAGATTTCAAAATGCTCGAAACTTGCAAAGGAGATAAAGCTTTGACAGCGTTTGTGTAATCAGCCATTAGTGCTGCAGACAACGGTTTCAGACAGGTCCAGGTGGTGAGAAATTGGCTTAAAATTCGTAGTTGGGAGGCCTTCAATAAGATCAGGCCCAAGATTTCGTCTGGGGTTGATTTCAGATTCAGAACTTTGTCAAGCCACTCTTGATTCTCAAACAGGGGAGAAGCATTTACTCGAAGGGATGCGCTCAAGGCCATCCAATCAAGCTCGCCACGCGAAAATATAATCGTGAGCATATGATTCAACAGATTTGGATCCACGCAATCGGGGCGTTTGATGTGTATCGCAGAGAAAATAGAGACCAAGTTTCCAGAATACGTTGACATGAGAACATAGACACGTTCTTTTACTAAAATATCAACATCACATAGTACTTCTACCAGTAATGCTGTCTCTTCATCTGATAGGGCGCGAGCTCCAGGTACAATTGCATTGGAGCTTGAGGAGAGGTAATCATGGACCAGATGGGCCTTGAATTCAGGATTCGGCTCATTCAAAATCAAATCTAGGACGGAAGAGTCGCACTTCCCAAACAATCGAGATTTTGATTTGGTTGCTCTGTACAGAAACTCTTTGAGATCATCATTGGCCATAGCGTGTTCATTGGCTAAATATGCAATTATAAGCTGACTGGCTTGAGAATCAGACACACTACTGGATATTTGGACAGTCTCTGAAGTTAGCTTGACGAATCTCGTGATAAAATCGACAAAATCAGATGAATTGAGCAGCAATGCTTCTTTTATAATCGTGATCACCTTGTGATTGCGGAACACTCTGAGTCTTCCTGCCTCAGAAGTACAAGGCCAGACACTTAGAAGTAACTCCCATATCTGAGGAGAGGTTTTAGCTGAGGAGTCGGTCGCGAGCATATCAAAAATCCAGTCCAGTATAACAATTTCTTTTCGAGGGATAATGGCTGTGGTCTCCTCATCGAGAATATTTCGAGCCAATTTAGTCCGTAATTCGATATCCTTCGATCTGTCTCGAAGAAGTTTCGTTGCCTCAACAGCTCCCGAAACATCCATCCCCTCAAACCAGGATCCGTCGTCCAACAATCCAACGATACTTAAACTTTTCAGGGCTGGTGAAGTTTCGTGCCACAAATTGTTATGTAATGTATTTCAGTATAGAACGTCTTTCCATCAAAGCTTGAACTGGCGTGAACGTGAAGGCCAAAAATTACATAATTTTTTTCAATCAAGGTAGAGAAGTGATTTGAATCGATGGCTGCAGATATAGCGCCTAAGAGCCGAGAAGAGCTAGAATTGGAACATGCAATCTTCGGCGATGCTGCAGGCTTTGAATCTGAGCTTGCCAAATTAGGAATGGGCGGCGATCTGAATGCCGAATCGGACGATGCTTCAGAAGAAAGTAGCAATGACGATGAAGGAATGGGTAGCGATGACGATCTTTACTTTATAGATAAGGGCGTTGAGGACCAGAGAGATGGTTTTGAGAATTATCAGGACGACAACTCCCAACTTGAAGCCGCCAGCGATGAGGACTCCAAGGTGTGGAGCGACAGTGACGATGAGGCCTCCCAAATAAATCTCACTGCCACGGACCGAACGAAAAAGTTACGAAAATCACTGGATGAAGCCACAGTAACTGGCAGGGATTATGAGAAAAGGCTGAGGTCGCACTTCGAAAGCTTATATCCGAAGCCTAGTTGGGCTTGCTCAAAAGCTGTGAAGAGAAGCGGAAGCAGTGAAACTGAGAGTGACACATCAGACGATGATAGCTCAGTTATCAGTGCGAATCCGCTGAAAGATCTTTTAGAGAAGAAGACTAATTACATTTCGCAGCTTAAATCCAGGCTGCTGCCCACTTCAGACCTCGATATTCAAAGGCTTGCAGATGTCACAAAACAATTGAGTTCGCAGGCTGTAGTGCAAACAATAGAGTTTCATCCTAATAAACCGCTTGTCTTAACAGGTGGGTTCGACCAGTCGTTACGGATCTATCAAATTGATGGTAAGCATAATCCAGTGGCCACTTCACTGCACATTGAAAATTGCCCTTTCAGAACGGCACTGTTCCATCCAGATGGCAAGAGAGTGATTGCGGCTGGCCGTCGTCGATATATGTTCATATGGGATCTGGAAACCGGCTCCGTTGAGAAAATCAGTCGGTTGTACGGTCACGAACACACACAGTCGAGCTTCGAGAAGTTCATATTGAGCCCTGATGGTGAGTATATTGCTTTAGCTGGTGACAATGGCTGGATGAATTTGCTCGGTGCCCATTCAGGTCAGTGGGTTGCTGGCGCCAAAATCGAGGGCGAGATCGTGGATTTTGTTTGGACTGAAGGAAGCTGTATCACGCTAGTCAACAAATCGGGCGATTTCTGGGTCTGGGACTCTTCCACCAAAGATTTCAAGTCTCGGTGGAGAGACCCAAGTCTCGTGGGCGTTTCATGTTTGGCACAGTCTACCCATTGGCTTGCAGTCGGCATGGACAGCGGTATCGTCAGTGCATACAGTCGCCAGAATCCTAGGATCGGCATGCGCCTAAGCGATTCAGAGCCCGAAACTAGGGATGCTGATCACATTGTCGAGAATTTGGTCACATCTATTAGCAGCATGCGATTCAATCCAGATGGGCAAATGCTTGCTATTTCCTCAAAACTCAAGAAGGATGCCCTACGAATCGTGCATGTCCCCTCCTTCTCAGTTTTTAAAAATTGGCCAACGTCCTCCACACCACTTGGCCACGTTTCCTGCATAGCCTGGTCCCCCCAAAACCAGATGCTGGCTGCAGGCAACGAAGGGGGTTATGCCCGATTGTGGGCACTAAACCATTATAACACTTGAGTCGTTAAAAGCCAAAGTTGGGCTACTTAAAGTTGCATGGTGCATTCATGCCCGCATTGGCGCATGCATGGTCCTCCTCCTGTCCCGTATTGCTCACTAGGGTAAAATCGGCAGGACGACCTACCTGTCTTGCAGCCGGACTGCATGATGAAAGGCATATAACAATTATGAAAATTAAGGTGCGTGAAAACCAGCTGGCGTCATAAAAAAAAGAGAGTGGGCTCGAGTTCCAGTGGAGGATGCTTTTCGCTGCTTGGCTCTTCACTCTGGCGTACGCACAATATGTGCCTGAGCCCTACGGTTGGGCATGTTACAGAATGGCTATTAAAAGGAATTGGCCAGATTGCCAGTCATTGCCGGCTAGTAAGCAGAAGGCATGCTATTGCGCACTGCCCGAGTTTGTGCGTCTCACAAATCAGTGTTTGGCCGTTGCGGTTGCCAATGACTCAGATCCTATCGCAGCTGCTGAACTGGCACGGTCGTTATCACTATGTCCCGCATCACTCGACATCCTTGATGAATACACAACGAAGCCATGCACTCCAGATGATCCGCGTGTCAACTCCTCCATACCCATCGGCAAGATTAGAAACCCCTCCATGAGAATCGGGAGCTTTCCAGAGTGTGAGTATATTGACCCTATCAGCAAAGATGACGTGGAACTCGCGCTCTCTACAGCGCGTTGGCGTATGTGCAATGATAGAAGGGCCAGTCGAGCTGGTGCTGCTCTGATCGGATTTTGGACCTCAGTGCTGGTGATCAAGTACATTGCCAATTTGGTGTTGATTTCCTTTCCCCGTAGCATCTCAGATAAGATTTTACTAGCCAGGCCTGTTCGTCTTCTTCGATCTAGCCTACTGAATCCCGCACTGGGTAGAAGAACCCACAGTGAGCCCTGGTTAAAGAAGTTTGGCATTCGTTTGCCTACTCGCTCATTCTCCGTTCTGATATTTGCATTTGCCATTTTGAATTACTCCTTGATATTCACCCGTTTTCCTCATACCGAGAATAACTTCATCTACACAACGAGAACTCAACAGTGGAACAAAAGTTTGGCCATTCGAAGCGCCTTTATGATCATGTGGAAACTTCCTTTGATTTTTTGTTTTTCCAGCAGAAATAATATTTTTTTGCTTTTAGGTCACCCATGGTCTTTAGACACATTCAACGTGTTCCACAAGTGGATTGCACGTATCACAATAATTGACGTTGTAATTCACGGCACCGCAATTTCATTGGTGAAGGCAGAGCAAGGGCTGTATAGCTCTGTTTGGAAGGTCGTTTACTGGCAATGGGGTATTTGCGGTGTTTTCGTATCAGCTTTAATTGCTTTTCAATCGATTCTTTGGATATCGCATCTCCAGTATGAAGTGTTCAAAGCTACGCACGTGGTGCTCGGCGTCATATTCATTGTGGCTACGTGGAATCATGTCACAGTGCTTCCCTACGGAACAAAGCATTGCTACGCTGTGTTTGCGATTTGGGGTTTCGACCAGCTCGGAAGAATACTCAGATTAGTAGTAGCGGGGCGAGTAAAGGCGAGACTGGATCACATCAGTGATACAATGAGCATAGTAACTATTGAAAAGCCGCCTTGTATTTACTCTCAATGCTTTCTTCCCAACTCATCGTTTCTGTTTCTTCACATGCCACCATTTTATATGTTTTGGCAGTCTCATCCGTTCTCAATCGTAAAGCATTCGAATGTCGAGCACATCGCAGCTGCCCTCTCGCTAGATAGTTTTCCTTTGAGCTCTTCAGAGAATGAGGCCAATAGAAGCAGCAGCTTTGTTGTTTCTTCAGAGGGCTCACTTGAGAAGTCTCGGTCCTTGTCCTTGAACACCCCACATTCGGGTACGTCTCAAAGGAAGGACAAGAAGGAACAGTTGGTGATCGCAATTAGGCATAGACAAGGTATCACCGAAAGAATAGCCAGTCATCCGGAAGGTCCAATCATAGTGGCACTAGACGGTCCGTACAGCAACCGGTTGCCTCTCAGAAACTTCGATCAAACGGTATGCATAGCTGGAGGCATCGGAATCACAGCTCACATCAGTCATATCCAAGACCTTTTAGAGAAACCGGACGCCGTTGTAGCGCTATACTGGGCCGTCGCCAATGTTGAGGATATGAGGTGGGCCTTGAACGTGTTGGCTTCCTTCAAATCTGGCGTCAAAGTTCACATCTACACTGCTGAGCAGGCCACGGAAACAACCAGGCAGAAACATGGAGCATGGCCTTTTGATATCGTATATGGTCGCATGAACTGTTCAGAAATTGTAGAAGGAGAAATACTGAAGGTAAACGAGGCTAAAACACCACCCTCCACAGCCATTTTTGCCTGCGGCCCTTGTCGCCTCAATGATGACGCCCGGCTGATGGGCAGCTGGGCAATTGAAAATTCTCGTTCTTATGTGGCGTACTTCGAAGAATCTTTCAGTTGGTAGCGAATTATAAATACTTTTAGTTATTTAGTTCGAACAATAAGCCATCTCGATGCTCATGCCGAAGAAGAAGACCAAGGCGTGCGTGCGTGTTTGCCCGTACCCTCTGGGTTCTCCCTGCATTAATTTTTTCAAGCATTGCCTTATTATTTCGATAGGTGTGAACTCGATTCAACACCGGAAACCTCATCTGCCATAGACAATGAGCGACTCTTTGAAAGACAGATTGAGCAGTCACTCGAATTCGTTTGAAGGCTTGCTGTCGCTGATTCCGGCGCGATATTATTACGAAGATGAATCCAGCTCACAATGGAAGAAAGGATCAATTTCTAATGAAGAAAAAAAAGCAGCGGCCCGCAAAGCTCGTATAAACAAATTCGACCCCGACGTGGGTTCGAGTGCCTTGGATGAGGTTAAGCGGCGAGAACAGCTCGCAGCAAATGAAGTCATAAAGGACGCCTCTGACGAACAAACTGTAACTATCTATGATGATCGAGGTAATCCCGTAGGGGAAGGAGAATTCGAATCTGTCAACGACTTGCTCCGGTCTAAATCCAGCGGCACCAAGGACAATTCACCAGGGTCTAATCAGCCTCAGGATCTTCCGACAAAAAAGACTCATTTGCGAAAGACAGGCAAATTGGCTTCTGAGAAAGAACGTCAAAATGATACAGCTGCTCCCAATAATCCTACCTCAACTTCGATTAATTCAAACGAGCAAAGCAAGGCAACACCAGAGGCTTCTTCTTCAATAAATCGAGGAGAGGAACTTAATGTGACATCTGAGCATGACGAGGGCAGCGCACAGCTTTCCAAAAAGCCCAGGGAAGGCATCGAGGAACTGAGGGCTCGTCTTGCTGCTAGGGTGAATGAATTGAAAGCCAAAAGAAAGGCGCCTGGCTCAGATGCTCAGGGAGCCTACAAAACCCGAGAGGAGCTTTTAGCTGCCAGAAAGGCCAAATTGGAACAACGCAAAAGACAAGCGGTGAATAAAGATGGCAGTAGTGAAAACGAAAACGACAGGGATACTGAAATGGATTTGGACATGCTTGTCGATGACGAGAATGTTGACTCTAAAGCGAATAATAAGGAGTTGGATCCCAACTTAATGTTCGGACAAGTGCAATTCGGCGATGGCGCCAAGCTCAGCAGAGACTTCAAAAGTCTCGAAGAGGAACGCAAGCACAAGAAGAGGAACGCATTGGACCAACTGAGAGTCTTAGAGAGTCGAAAAAGCAAAATCAGTAAGCTGGATAAGACAAAACAGGATGAAATTTCTGAAAATGCAAAATGGAGCCGAGCGATTTTACAATCGGAAGGAGCCCGCGTGCGCGATGATGAAAGCTTGTTAAAGAAAACCATTCGTCAAAAAGAAAACAGGAAGAAGCGATCCGAAAAGGAGTGGAAGCAACGTATATACAACGTCAAGAAAGGAGTGTCAGACAGAGAAGCGAAACGACATGCCAACATCAGTGCTCATAAAGAAGCGAAGAAGCTGCGCCTGAAGGGCAAGAAACGAAGACAACACATGAAAGCTGCTACTAAATAGCTAGGCGGTATTTCTATTTATATAATCTCCTGATATCAACACCAAAAGATTTCAGTGGGAGTACGATCCTTAATTGGCTCTCCTACACTCATGGAGTCAGCCGCCAAGTACGCCAGAACGGGTACGACTAGAAAACTGAAATTTTTTGAATTCCACTGAAAATTGTTCGAAAGAATTGCTCAGTTCTCATTTTTGAGCTGAAATCTGCGCAAAAAGTTAGGCTTGATAATTCCCAAAAAAATGCTGGTACCAAGAATTGAACTTGGGTCGTCACGGCCACAACGTGATATTCTACCACTAAACTATGCCAGCTGGTTAGTGATCGGTGTGGGATTTAATCTGCTATATACTGCACAGAAATGTGCATCAACTCGCCTCCCACCGCTAGCTCAACGTGAATCACAAGACATCATCATACCTTCCTGTGGCTATGCGTGCCCTTGAGGCGTTAATATCAATTATTGACTATGCCGGGTGCATATTTCCCAAGCATAATCAGGATAGGCAAGAGAAATTCACAGGTTTACAATTGTCTCATATAGTCTCGAGTAACCCCGCAGTCTTCAGCCTCAAGGAGGAAGTGAGCACGAGGTATACCGAGGCAGGCAATGGGGCCTTGGGATATATTGAGCAGGGAATTCCACAATTCATACATCACAGAGACACAAGCTCCGTTTTAGACAGTTGGAAATCCACAATTGATGACCTTTACCACAACAGATTAAATCCTTGGCGTTCGAATCCTAAAGAGTGGCGAGTCGCTCGATATCTTGTTCCTAATGTCACAGATAAAGAGACAGTTCTGACACTAGCCAAGCTGGCAGCGAACGCGTATGTCCCCACTCCTCATGAGGGGGACTGGTCAGAGGTCAATGGCACAGATGACGGAAGCTGGAGCCATACTGGAGATGGGTATGGATGGGACGATGATGGGATTCGTGGTTACGTCTTCACCTCTGCCGACAAGAAGACGATGGTCTTGAGCATCAAAGGCACGAGTACGGCAGTGCTCGACAGTGGAGGTCCAACTGCCCCGAACGACAAAATCAACGATAACCTGTTCTTCTCATGTTGCTGCGCTCGGGTCACGCGAATGTGGTCCACTGTGTGCGATTGCTATATGGGCGATGGCCAGTGTGATGAACTCTGTCTGGAGCGCGAGCTGTTGAGGGAAGATAGATACTATCGAGAACTGCTAGATGTGTTCGCCAACGCGAGATCACTCATCCCTGACGCAAAAACCATTTGGATCACTGGCCATTCCCTTGGGGGAGCCCTTGCATCTATGTTGGGACGAACATATGGCTTGCCCGTGGTCACATTCGAGGCTCCCGGAGACGATCTGCCAGTACGAAGACTGCACTTGCCAGTGCCTCCTGGTGTCACACCATGGGAAGACTACGTCTGGCACTTTGGGCATAATGCTGATCCAATATTCATGGGAAGCTGTACCGGAAGCTCATCAACCTGCTGGCTGAAGGGATACGCTATGGAAACTAAGTGCCACTCTGGCCAAGTGTGTATGTACGACGTGAAGAAAGATTTGGGGTGGCATGACTCGATAGTGAACCACCGTATACATGTTGTCATAGACAATGTATTGGAAGTGTACGATGAGCCGGCACACTGCGTCGTACCAGGAGCCTGCGAGGACTGTTCTGAGTGGGAGTTCATAGATCCGTTGGATGTGACACTTCCAGAGCCGAAGCCATCGGCCACCGTTACATCAACGAAGTCGCCAATCACTAAGACGCCAAATACCAAGACTGAGAATTCCAAGACCACGTCCAAGCCAGCAAACTCGCACACCACTTCGAATCCTGATCTCACTTCATCTTGTATCTCACGAGCTTGGTATGGCAGATGCGAGGAATGGACCGAAGTCCCTATAGACGCGCCCACCTCAACGACTTCCAGTTTAACCACGTCGTGTGTAGAGCACAACTGGATAGGCCAATGCGACGAATGGGCTACCATCACTACTCAATAGAAATTTATTTATTCGATATCTTACAGATGATTACATGCCTCGCTGCTCCACGCAGCTTTGAAAATCTTGTCAGAACAGTTTCGCAATTTTTCCTGATATGATGAAAACACGCTTGACCCAATATGCCACAGTCAATTGACTTTTACTCGTTGGCACCACCGCTGGGATGTATGTGCAGAGGAGCGTGCATGTGCATAAGCACCATCACCACCGTAGAAAGGTGTGTAACCTTTTTGGTAAGAAACAGTAGTTCACACCACCCGACTTAATTCATATGGAGCCATGTGGACAAGTTCCCCTGACAGAATTGATTGAGTCGCAAAACCGAACGAGTCCTTTGCCTTTCCCGTCCCACGGCAGCCTCTCAGGAGGCGTATTCAGCTCTTACGACAGTCCCAAGCAAAGCAGACTTAAAATGACGCCTAGGTATGCACATCGTTGGACTTGCGATGAAGCTGTGACCACAGTGGCTTATCACGACAGCTACCTTTTTGCTGGCACCGTGTCTGGAATGCTCATTACCTATAATCTCCAGACATACCAGGAGGTGTTCCGACAGAGGGCACATACTGGGAGCATTTTAACGATGATTGCTCAAGGCGGACTTCTCTTCACAGGGTCCTCAGACTCATTAGTGAAAATTTGGATTCCTGGTCCTGAGCCTCAGTTCAAACACACTGTCTACGTGGTCACCGATATTGGTGACGTCTTCTCCATGGCATTCCATACGAAGACTTCTACACTGTACTTGGGAACACAGAATGCCAGCATACATTGGGTCCGTATAGACGAGGAAGCTCTGTGCGCCCAGCACACCTCTAATATCGATAAAATGCCTGCTGTGCGACCAAGTAGGTTTTTCGATAGCACCGGACCTGGAGGAAGATTGGCCCCACAACAACATGAAGCTCGTAAGCGCTTCTCTAGTCCTGAGACTGATGAGCACGATGACGGTACTAAGCAGCTGGTGGAGGCACCCCTGGATAATCAGATTGCATTTGCCCATCATAGCTCAGTGTTCACGATGGTTCTGGATTACCAGCGTCACCTGCTTGTTACCGGTAGTGGGGACGGCCTTATAAAAATGTGGAGCGTCAGGAATCCAGAGGGGAAACCAGTGGAATCGAATCGACTACAAGTTGCAAACAGCGTGCTCTCCATGTCTTTGGCATCCTCGTGGCAACTTTGCTGCGGATTGGATAACAACGGAATACTAATAGTCGACTTGGAGACGCTGCAGGTGATCACTCATGATTTTGGTGCCTCCGAGGGCCCTCTTCTTGCCTTGGACGCCATTGAAGATGGTATATTTGTGTCTTGTGCCAACGATATACTTGCTTATGATGCCACCACGGCCGAGGTGTGCTCATGGACCACCCCTGGTCTAGTAACTGCTATCACGACTCTGCCCAAATCCGTTACTGCTGGACAAGTTGTCTCAGCCGGTAGCGATGGATCGGTTATATTGTGGAATGTAACATTGTATAATGAGGACAGCGAAGAGGATGAGAATGCGCTTGAGGAAAAAGTAGCAAGCGAAAAATTGGGGGGAGAGAAAGCCAATTCAGAGATCAAGCTCGAAAAAGAAAAAAGTTTGCTGCTCAAGTATAGGACCCTCCGCACGGAACCATTGGGGAACGATGCCATGTTCAACTTTCTAGCCAAGATTGTCAAGTTCCAGACCGTGAGTGGTCGTGACCGACAATTCTGGTCAGAGTCCAGGAAGTGTGCCACTCTTCTGAGAGACCAGATGCGGCTTATGGGTGCAACTTCGGACCTGTTGCGCGTAGAGGATGGCAACCCCATAGTTTTAGCAGAGTTCAAAGCATCCTGCGCCAAAAAAGATGCGATTGTCCCACGTACAATATTTTACGGTCATTACGATGTCATTGAAGCCTCTCGTGATGATCTCAAGTGGGAGACCCCCCCGTTTCAGCTCACATCGATTAACGGCTATATGTACGGCAGAGGAGTTACCGATGATAAAGGCCCATGCACAGCTGCAATTTTTGCTGTCGCTAAGCTTTTCGCGGAAAAAACTCTCAGCTCTGATGTTGTTTTCCTTCTTGAAGGAGAAGAAGAGTCGGGATCATTCGGGTTTCTTGACACCATCGAACAGCACCGCGCGCGAATTGGGAATATTGACTGGATCATATTCTCAAATTCACTCTGGCTAGATGACTCGCGTCCGTGTTTGAACTACGGTCTTCGAGGCGTCATTTTTTTGGAAATAGAATTGACAAGCGACAAGGGTGATGTCCATTCTGGTGTGGATGGTGGACTTTTCCGGGAACCTGCCAAAGACATGATCAATCTCCTGTCGAAAATGACGACAGATAATGAAGGTGTGATAGCAATTCCTGGATTTTTTGATGCCGTCACCGAGCTAACGCCTAGCGAAGAGCAACTTTACGACGACATTGTGGCCAATACCTCAACCTCACGAGACGATCTACTTCACAAGTGGAGATACCCTTCGCTAACAATTCACAAGTTCGAGGTGAGTGGTCCACATAACCAGACTGTCATTCCCGCGAATGTCAAGGCTTACCTGTCCTTGAGGCTGGTTCCTTCGCAAACAGCAGAGGGCATTGCCGAGAAGCTGCGAAAGCACCTGAATACAGAGTTTGCGAGGTTCAACTCTCCCAACTCTTTGAATATTAGAGTCAAATACGAGGCTGATCCTTGGCTTGGTGACCCAGAGAACGAACTATTTACTCTCATGCGGGACTCCGTTCAAAAAGTTTGGGGATTGGCGCCGCTCTTCATACGAGAAGGTGGCTCTATACCCGTTGCTCGCGCTTTGGAAAAGCGGTTCGATGCTCCAGCTGCACAGCTTCCTTGTGGCCAAAGCAGCGATGGTGCACATCTGAACAACGAACGTATGCGAACAACCAATATGCTCAATGCAAGAAGAGTGTTCGAAGAAGTGTTCTCAAATTTGAAAATACAAGGGAAAAAAAAGCTAACATAATTTAGGAGACCTAATAGATAAATTAATGACAGCAATCGCAACATTAACGCCAAGATCTAGCAGTAGGAATGTAGTCCTCTTCAGCATCTGCCCAACTTCCGTGACTACTTATAATGTCTTCCCAAGCAGCAAGAGACGTGAGATCTTTCTGAGGCGGGGCTGACTCGGATACCTTTGGATTAGAGCGGGATTGAGTGGGCTTTGTGTCATGAGCTTGGCGAGTTGATTTGGCTGAATTACCCGGAGTCCGGGGTGCTAGACGAGAAGCAAGAGGGTTGGCTTGTTCGGGCTCCTGTGATTTTCTGCTCGTCTCGCCTTTCCTATTGTTGGAGGATCTTCTTCGTCTGCGAGGAGAATGCTGGCTACTCGGCCGCTCTGTGTGCTCTTTAGGACTCATTGCTTGCACAGGAACCCCTTTCGATTTATCGGACGGTTGATTAGTAGCCCATCTGGACTGTAGCTTTGTTGGAGACTTATTCTCTGGCTCGTGATGGGGTGGTTGAGAGATACTCTCCCAATTGGAAGACGCTGATCTGGGGTGGGACCTTGATTTCGATCTTGGTTTGGGTTGACTATGAGGTGCAGCATCGGGTGAGTTTGCACTCAATTGTGGGGGTTCCAGGTTGGTTGTCTTTTTGAGCGCACTCTGAGTGGCCCTTGACGCCCATCTGGATACCAGCTGGTCCCCGGAACCAATTTGTGTACCAATCTTGTCAATTTCTGAGCTACTGGCCATCCAGATGAACCACGCCAACACTGCCGATATTCACGGTTAGGGTACTCCGATTTAGGTACGTCTTGTGGGGAAGGGTTTCCCCGATGGCGCGTCATAGGCAACAGGAAAATTACTATTTTTAGGTAGTTTGTGCGGCAGGGATGGATATGATAGCTCATAAAAGGAAAAAATAACTGAGGGATGTTTAGGTTCAATCTATATGCTTGTAACAGCTCAAAAAAATCTAGCGCCATATACGATATCAGGTAGAGGTGGACGCATCGTAGAAATACAAGTTCAGGCCTGATGTCTCATATTCCAAAAGACCCGTCATTCATGGCGTGTTGTCTGATTGATTTGAGCTGCTCTGCGCGCACTTCATTCAACTGGCGAAGAACTGGCCCAGTTTTAGCACTGCCTGTGGCTCTCGGGGCTGTCGCTGCCTGTTGCTGCATCGGCCCGGGCTGAAACTGTGGCTGTGAGAAGGGGTTGTGATTCGTGGGAGCTCTCAATCCATAAGGCTGTGGCGCACCGTGACCATTGGGGGGTCCATTCATCATGTTCGGAGCATACTGAGCTGGCACTGGCTGCTGATACTGGCCATAGGGGTGCTGGCTACCAGGCCCCGTGGGAAAGCCCTGCTGATAGCCCTGCTGGTAGCCTTGAGGGACGTTCTTAGGATAATTTTGCTGAGGGCCTTGAGGGTAGCCTTGAGGGTAGCCCTGTGAATAGCCTTGTGGATAGCCCTGAGGAACAGGGCCTTGAGGAACAGGGCCATTAGGGCGCTGCCCCTGCGGATACTGCCCTTGCGGATGCTGGTTTGGAGTATACTGGGGATACTGGCCCTGAGAGGGGTTCTTCTGGGCCATGTAGCCTTGAGGAGCTTGCTGTTGAGCTGATGTCCCAGTCTTCGGAGCACTTTCCGCATTCTGCGATGCGCGTGCGTAAGGGTTCACTTGGGGAATCGATGATGTGGGATTGCCAGTCTCTTTCAGTGACGTAGCAGTAGCTACAGGCCCTCCATAGGCTTGCTGCTTTTTCGAAGGGCTGGGCACCGAGCTAGGCATGGGCCTCGGCCCCGATGGCCTCCGTTGATCATTTGCTATATAGCCATTCTCAGGCATTGGCTTGTCCAGATTGTCTCCGGAGCGAGCACTTGAAGGAGAGCCCGGCGCGTTGGGATAAATTGCGTATCTTGGCGCATTTAGCGAGGTTGATTGGGGTGGGGACTGCTCCTGCCTGACTGCAGAGTCAGCAGAATCAATAGAAGGGCTATTCTCAAGAATTGCAGGGGTTTTGATGGGAGTGCTCAACAGCTGAGCGCGATCGCCAGATGTGAGGCGAGGCTCAGCAGGAGGCTTTTCTGCTCTGTCATTTTGAGCTGGCTCAAGATCGTCATCCTCCGAATCGTCAGACGCCTCGATCGTAGTCGCTATAACACCAACCCCACCAGCTGAGACGTTTGGCCCTACGGTCGAAGCTGGGAGTACATACTTGCCAGAACCGTCCTTCACAGTCATATTTTGCAGATACTGGCCCATGTACGCGGTGTAGTCAGCATAAGACTGATGGGCCTGTCGAAAAGTTGGGTCGAACAAATTGATGTTGGAGTTTTTCTGAGCTGAAGAAGGTTCAAGAGTGTCATGAGCTGAGCTGAAAGACTCTTTTGATTCTGAAGTCAAGCCAGATACTCGCTTCTGAGTCAAAGCCTCTTTACTGTTCATATTGTCTGTTCTGAAGCCATGCTGCATGTCAGCGAGATGAGGGGATAACAGCCCAGATTCCACTTTCTCTCCCTCAGACTTCACTCTTTGGTGAGAGCTGCTTCCAGGAAGGGCCCTTGGCCCATTGAGAACAATTCCTGGCGACAAATACTTGTTGTCCGTTGGCGGTGTGCCCCCATTTCGTACTGCACCAACGTTTGAGTAAGCGCCGTGCGTATCCGGCTTGAGAGCGCCTGCGGCCAGGAGAGCTGCATTGGGGCTGGCAGGCGGTCTCGGCGACGGGGCTTTTGGGGCTGGTCGTGAATGTTGTAGGGGAGAGTTTTGAAGAGGAGAGGGCACAGCTGGAGCGAACTTATTGACAGAACCTGACGAGGAATTGGCATCGACTGAAGTGGCCGAGCCAGTCGAGGTCGCGCTGAACAACTGCGGGCCGTTTGGGTCTGACACTGCTCTCTTTCGGTCTGGCATAGCCACAGGAGCATCCAATTTCGATTGGGGAGAACTTGTATCCTGCCTCAGAGTGCTGGAGGAGCGCGATTGATGAATATCTCCCGAGCCTTTAAAACCGGTGGCCATCTTCGAAGCAATGAGCTCCTTCAGTCGGAGACTCCAATCGCTGGTTGCCCAGGATGCGCTATCCGGAAGAGCAGTCAACATGAAAACGTCCAAGACATCAAGATAATATGCGCGAGGAAGCGAAGGCATTCCGAACAATAGGGAATTGATGTCATTCTTATCTGCGTTGAGACGTTTCGGACGTCCGTAGAGCTGGAAAACATCGTATATCGGGATGAGAGTGCGAATGAGGGTTTCGAAGCCTTGCACGCCGGGATGCTGTTCCGGCATCATGAAAATCGAGCTCTCCCTGATTTCGGAATCACCGTCAAACTCAACATGGCACTCAAGCTTGATGAGCGAGCTTCCGTTTACGAGCACTGCCTTCTCTGGAAAGACGGCAAATGCGGTGAATGCTTGGTGTATAACCGCCAGCGGCCGTTTCTTTTTGTCTTTAGGATCTGAAAACAGTTCTATCTTACCGAGTGTGCCTCTTTTTTTGCGGTCTTTTTTCTCCTTGATTGCGGAATGGGGTGTAATCACCATCCAAACTCGCTTCCAGGGCATGCCTACGCCAAACCTGACGTTGCACCACAGCTCTGTTTTGTACTTGATTTCCATGAGCATGGCTCTGATTCCGTGAAGTTGTGAGCCTTTGGAGGACAGCAATGCCCCAGTGTATGCCTCTTGGAGAGAAGCTCGCTCGAAAGCTGCCAAGCGCAGAGCTGCCGTCCATTCATTGAATAACTTTTTGGTTCCGAATTGGAGAAGGTATCTATTCTTCATTGTGGTGCTCAGCACAATCACATTCTGTAAGTCTTGGCTGAGTGATTCTACGCTTCGCATATACCCATCAGCAATATTGATGAAGGTTGTTTCGTATTTGCCTGCATCCAGCTGCACGGCATCCCACATGGTGATGATGGTGCCCTGCAAAGTTCCGAAAACCTCAGTCCATTTCCGATCAGGTATGGGCTCGCCTTCGTTGTTAAGCTCGGAGAGAATCATGAAGTAGCCTTCTTCGTAAATGCGATTGCCATGAGATGCTAGTAGAGTTAGAACGGGGATCATTTCGTTAGGCATCGAGGCATTGTCCCGATCACTGGGCAGTTTGGGGATATCTGGCGTGGCAAGCATAGATTTCATAGCCATTTTGGGAATAGAGGAGAAGCGGTTGCCAGAGGACTGCCGCCTGTGATCTCCAGGTAGGCTGGGCTGTTCCGACGCGGGGGACCCAGTTCCAATAGGCTGGTCGAGAGACGAGCCTTGAGATTTTGTTCTTATATGCAGTCGTTGCAACATCTTGGATGTTCTGTTCACGTTAAGAGATGCTTGGTTTGTATTTCGAGGAAGCCTGGGCGGAAGGGCCTGGTAATTTGAACAACTACTTGCGAATTGCTATGCTATATCCCAAAAGAAAATGGAAAGAGGTTCGAACTGTAGCAGAAGTCGAAAAGAGCCTGAAAGTTTCCGTCTGAAGAGTCAGGACTCTTGGAAACCTCTATATGTTAGGTACAGCTCTCTAAGTGGTGTTTGGTGATGTCAATAAGGGTAATCGCCCAGAGGGGGTCGCAGCCACCTTTAGTCACCAACGCCGTCGCACATGAGCTCTCCATGCTTTAAATAGAGAGGCAGGCAGCCTGGGCAAGGAGCAGGCTTAATGCAGCCGTATGGCAGAGAACAATGTTCCATTGGTTTGAGCCAAGGAGCATTGCAAACAACAGAGACATACTAGAATATAGAGCAGCTTCAATTGCTAAGTTTAGAGTTTAAACATAGCCAGCATGCCCACATTTTGCAGTTAGGTCGAGTCGAGATCACGCCAATGACGCAGTGTAATCTTCGTGAATAGTGCAATATTTGAAGGCGAATGGTTTGATTAACATATTTACAACTTCAGTTGGCAACCACAGGAATCATAGGTCCCAGAAGTGGGTTAACAAACTTGCTGAACCGTTCACCAGCATGAAAGCCCACCCAGAGTGAGGCTGGGGTTAGCAATATGAAAGCGTGCCGCAGAGCCACAGCTGTGACGAAAGTAAGCAAAGCTTTGTTCGGGCCCTGTTTGTGGCAGATCTCACATAATGTTTTTGAAATTTGTCGTTTGTGCTTACTCACCTATAAGCTGCACGGCTTATCAAGCCAGGGTGCCGCAAGACGTGGGCCAAAAACAACGGTACTCTGAGCCCTTACCTTGTACCATCGAGGTTTGTCGTATCTCACCGCGATCGCATTTGCATGACGTTCCCACCTAACCCTCGCACAGCTTGAACTACACGTTGGCCACAACGGCTTTGTAGGGGCAGCTCAGAGAAGCTACGGTAATAATTGGCTGGAGCTAATTCCGACACACAACAATGCAGTTAACGGGTTCCGAGACAATGGGGCCAAATCATGATCCAAGCAGTGGGCCCAAAGCAGCTCATGCTTTTTTTATCAAACAATGGTTATCCATACACTGGCTGCATATACCCGTTGCGCGACAAAGACGAAGACGCAAAGCAGCAACCCGTACTGTCACGAAGTCACGTGCAACATGCATGTAGCCCATCGTTCACTATATAAGCCGTGCATTCGGTCGAACTGGGCTACACAATTCAGTGTTAAACAAACCAACCTAAAATGTCCTCTGTTCTCGACGTAATCAAGCGCAAGTCTGGCGTCATTGTCGGCGACGATGTGCGTGCCGTTTTTGACCACGCTCACGCTCACGGATACGCCATCCCGGCCGTCAACGTCACCTCCTCTTCCATCGTCAACGGTGTGCTCGAGGCTGCTCGCGACAACAAGGCCCCTATCATTCTCCAGGTCTCCTCTGGCGGCTCCGCTTACTTCGCCGGTAAGGGAATTTCCAACGACGGCGACAAGGCTTCGATCGCTGGTTCGATCGCTGCCGCCCACTTCATTCGCAGCATTGCTCCGGCCTACGGAATCCCCGTTATCCTTCACTCTGACCACTGCGCCCGCAAAATCCTTCCCTGGCTCGATGGTATGCTCGATGCTGACGAGGCCTACTACAAGGAGCACGGTGAGCCCCTCTTCTCCTCGCACATGATCGACTTGTCTGCCGAGACTGACGACTTCAACATCGCCACCACCAAGAAGTACTTCGAGCGCGCCTCCAAGATGAACCAGTGGCTCGAGATGGAGATCGGTATCACCGGCGGTGAGGAGGACGGTGTCGACAACTCCCACGCTACTAACCTATACACCACTTCGGAGACCGTCTACAGCGTCTACGAGGCTCTCAAGCCCATCTCCCCCAACTTCTCTATTGCCGCTGCTTTCGGCAACGTCCATGGTGTCTACAAGCCCGGTAACGTCCAGCTTCGTCCCGACATCCTTGGTGGCCACCAGGAGTACGCCAAGAAGCAGTCTGGCTCCAAGTCCGACAAGCCCATCTACCTTGTCTTCCACGGTGGCTCTGGTTCCTCTGCTGATGACTTCCGCACTGGTATCAAGAACGGTGTCGTGAAGGTCAACGTTGACACTGACACGCAGTACGCTTACCTCGAGGGTATCCGTGACTACGTTCTTTCCAAGAAGGACTACCTTCTCAAGCCTGTCGGTAACCCTGAGGGCGAAGATAAGCCGAACAAGAAGTACTTCGACCCCCGTGTCTGGGTTCGTGAGGGCGAGAAGACTCTCATCCGTAAGGTCACTGAGAACCTCAAGATCTTCCAGGCTGTCAACAAGGTCTAAGTAGGAAGCTATACATATATTTAGACATAATGTCTCACATATCATTCTCCCATTAGGATCTTGTAATCTACAGCAAACCTACACATATGTGATTCTGTTGGCCTTCTTTAACAGTAGTGTTCATATCGCTGCTGTATTTGTAGCGTTGAGTGTCTAAAATAAAGTTTAGCCACGGCCCCCCGGCCCGATAAGCTGTGCTCATTTGGCTTACAAGAACCAAAGCTAATGAATATAGGCTTGTAATTATCTTTGCGCCAGATTAGGTTCAATACGGCTCTCCTTATATATGATCTCTCTGACGAAATCAACAGCGTTGACACTACTGTCTAGTCTCTTGATTCTATGCTTAGATGTGGGCTCTTGGCTATCGCCCTAGCACGACTCGCTCGGGGATCGTTGTTCAACCATCAGGAGGCTCTCGGCATGGGATGTGCGTTGGCCGCGCAGGATCTGTTCACAACATGCAATCGGGAGGAGTTTGCATGTTTCTGCGCAAGCAGCCTCTATGTTTATGCTGTGGGTGAGTGTATCGCGCGTGAAGCAGGTTACAATGCAACTATGATGGGCGAAGCATTTGATAAGTTCGAGACCCGCTTCTGCGAATCGCACAACGCACATGCCAATTTGACAGACGCATGGAGTTACGAAAACAAGAAAACCAATCCGGTGGTTACCAAAAAGGCTTTTGCTCTGGCATACGAAGGCGAGCGTAACAACATGACTCAAAAAGAAGTCTCTCTCTTCTTGGGTCTTGGCCTTATCTTTTATTGGGTAGCTGTCTTGGGGTTGGTTTTTACATTGAAAGCTGTCAAGCGAGTATTGATCAGATTGTTCCCTTACATGATGGTCATGCGCAGAGCATCTCCCACGGAAATTTGGCTGCAGCGAAACTTCTTGTGGCCGGCATTATTCAATTCTCGTCATATGTCCCCATACCAGTTTTTCCGTGGTTGGGCAGCTTTCAACTTGCCAACGCGATTTGAGTCAGTGGTTGTCGGGGTCTACGTTCTTTTGAATCTCATATTCATGCTCACGCCGTACACCTTCATGAATAATGATCCCCTCCTGCCGACTAGGTGGAAGGAGATGATGCGCTATGCCAGCGATAGATCAGGAATTATAGCTACAGTTCAGTTTCCGTTGCTGACACTATTTGCCTTGCGCAACAACGTGCTACAGTGGTTGTGCGGGTGGTCTTATTCTACGTTCAATGCTTATCATCGAGCTGTGGCCAGAGTAACCTATATCCTTTTGATTGTTCATGCTGTCATGAAGCACATCTTTAGCGCGAGTTATGGAAGCTCATTGGTGAAGTACTACTATCCAGTTCCCTATTTCCGATGGGGGGTCGCCGCGATGGGTCTCTTTTCACTCATGATCATGTTTGCCGTCATACGTGGAAGACGTTATGAATTATTCTATCGATTACATCAAGCAATGGCTATCGGAGGCCTTATCTGCTCCATATTCCACTTGAACGGACTGGGGTTTAAAACACCGCTTTGGATCTCAATTGCTCTGTGGGGCGCAGACTGGACCATTCGTGTCGGACGTGTGCTTTTGTTTAATGTGAACTTCTTCTTCCCACCTTTAGCTGGTGCACATCATTCTTCATATGCCACTGCACGTGTATATGACGGGCAGTTTGTGAAACTCAGTGTAACGACTCCAGTTAGATGGATTGCCAAGCCCGGCCAGTACATCTTTTTGCACACAAATAGATGGACGTTCATTGGTGGACACCCATTCTCTGTTGTTGGATCCACTGAGTCTGGCGATGGACTGGAAGTGCTTGTCAAAGCTCGAGCCGGTCTAACGAGGAAACTACACAACGCTCTAGACGAACAGAACTGCTCGCCGGATCATCCTGTCACCATCCCAGTCTACGTTGAGGGACCGTATGGCAATTCGGCCCCAGTGAAGTACTATCAGGAAGGACTATTCTTTGCCGGTGGAATTGGGATCACCGGCGTAATCGGCTATGTCGAAGAAATGGCCACAGCCAATAGCTCGAATAGCTTTCCCAAAATAATTCGCCTGTTCTGGGCTATAAGGTCTCAAAGCGATATTGGTCCTATGGCCAGTCGTCTTGCTCAGCTATCTCAGATCGACGGTGTTTTTATCAGAATCTTCCAAAGAACTGATGCTGTCCAACCCCCATCGCTTGGCAGTGCAATGATAATCGATCAAGAAGGCGGGCCCTTCACTTTCAAATCGGGAGTGAAGTATGAAGGGCAGCGTGTCAATTTTGCCGTTGTAAACCTTAATGGGAAGATGAATTCGCCAGGAAGCGAAATGAAAGGTGGAATGCTAAATAGCCCGAACGGAACTTATTCTAGCGAGACCGCAACGTCCCCAACTAGCGAGCGTCACTCTTTGAAAAGGACTCACAAGAGGAAGTCGAGCAGCCTTGGGAGTATTTTCGAAGGCCATCAAAGAACACTGAGTGCTATCAGCGGCCATCTCCGCAACCCCTCACGTCTTCGAGACTCATTTATTGAGTTCGTAAATGCCAGAAATCCTGAGGATGATGATACTTTCGATTACGGAAGGGCCAGCTGTGAATCATGGAAGCAAACAGGAGAGCCCTCAAGTAGTGATACCGAAAGCATTGTCCAGCTTGAACTTGACCAAGGTGGACAAGAGAATCTCAAGGAGAAGCAGCACAAAACCCACAAAAAGAGAAACAATAGCATATCGTATTCGGCTCGTTGTCGCAACTCGGAGTTTGTTAATGCTGGGTTTACAGACGCATTCACTGAACGACATGTTCCATCGCAGACTCTTGTCGATGATTCCTTCTGCTCTCATACGAGCAAAAGCTCGAGCTTTGCATCATCTAGTGACGACGCAAATCAGGAGGAAATGGCGCTGATTCACAAGGCGATAGAGCCAGTAGGGATGAACATCACATCTTTGATAAAGCACCACTTCAAGCATTCCGAGGGCAATATCTGTGTGATTGGTTGTGGCCCAGACCGCATGATGGATACGCTTTCCTGGTCTTGTTGTGAGTTTTTGGACCTCACATTAGGAAGAAGAGTGGACTACTACGAGGAAGCCTTCAAATGGTGAACTAGCTATTTCTTTCGGAATAAGAGGGCACCACGAGGAAGAACTCCTGCTGCCCGCAACTTAATGATACATAAGAGTTGCCCAAACTCAATTCGTAGGCTGAGAGGCCCACTTTCCTTAAATGTAAGTTTTCTACCGATAACTTAGCAAGAATGTTGAACAATTCGGGGCAAGGTCCTTACTGACATATTGCGCCAATTATGGCCGATGCTGGCTGAGGATGTGACTGGGTCGCTTCGTGAATTTCTGGTAGCCTACATCCATGCTGTCGCATATGTTTGCCATGTATATCCCCAAAGTTCTTTCTCGCTAAAGAGGATTTACGGGTTGGGCACTTATGAGTGTAATCATCCTGGCGTGAGACTTTGGGTTGAAAACGCGGTTAGTGCTGTGATGCAACTGATTTATTCTCTAACCGAGACGAATAAACAAGCTACGGTGTCAATTGTGATTCTTGAGGATTCCGAGCCCCAAGAGCGCTTTGGAATAACTGTTGCGAGGTTCGAGCTAGCGACGCAGCATTCGCAACCACTCAGCCAATCATCGAGCTCGGAAAGTCATCCCAATGTCTCTGCAAGTGAGGTCGCAGAGAGTTTCTCTAGCTGTTTCGCCCGCTTGTATGCCTCATCGAAATCTGCTGACTCGGCCATCAACGGTAATCGGTCGATGACGGTGTTTTTCGAAGGTGAACTCGGCAATGCAAACGTCTCGAATACATGGATGCGATGCCAATCTCAGTTGAGTGAAAGTTCACAAAGGATACAACCAATTCGAAGTATAGAGATAGGGGAGGAAGGGAACACTGTGCTGGTTCTAAATGCCTTTCGCCAAAAAGCTGGATAGTCATATTATTTATTGTACAAGGAATAGTTAGAATCTATGCTAGATTCATCAAATTCTTGCTCTTTTCGTACACCAAATAGCTTATGGATACACTTGGAGCTACTTTTGCAAGATTCGGGCCAAGTCCTCGGAAAAGGCCCCTCCAGCCTTCGCGTTTGAGTGACTGGTGATAACAATCCACGAAATTTTTGTAGTGGAAGGGATGCGCAGCAGTTCCCTGTGTTTGAATTCGTGTGCGGATTAGATTGACGGGATACACGACCGAAGCTCCCACCGAGCCGGAGACAGCACCCATCGATAGAACAGCGAGATTGCCCATCTGCACATCTGTCTCGCTAATCCTAAGTCTCTTCGCTTCTGAGCGAACATAAGCTGCTTTGAGCGCTGAGAAGATTCCCAAATCCATTGCGGCGAATGGGAAGATTCCCAGCACACCTACGTAAAGCCCTCGATAAAACGACCTAATGCCACCCTCTTTGATCATGTTTCGCAGCACTGTGAACAGCACATTGGCCCCTCTGGTCCCGCCAGATTGGGCAGCGCATTGTACTCTGAATTTCAAAGTGTCGATTGGGTATACGCAAAACTGGCTCACCATGCCTCCGATCCCACCGGCGAAGAATGTGGCAATCCTGCTAAGATTTGCAGGGTCATCCACGCCCTCAATCTCCGCAAGCATTTTCTTAGCAAATTCAAAGCCACCGAACTTCACGGCCGATTCGGGAAGAACCTTGATTGTGTTGAGTCCATTGCCTGTGAAAAATGCCCTTAGGCCTGGTGGATTTCCCGAAGAATATATGGACGCAATGGCCTCCCTGAAAGTCAATGGAGAATGACGGGTGGAGTTGGCGATGAGGTACACCTTGACCCTGTCGAAAGGTGCAGTGCATGTTCGGCTAATGACGCCCGCGATGCCTCCAGCATAGAAATAGCCCATCCCGTTGCTCAATCCCGTGGACATGACGACGTCGCTATCTGCTGAGATTCCGAGGTCCTCTACGAAGAAGTCGTATGCACGATAAAAAAACCTTTCGTTGGGTTTTCGGCCATAGCTGGGCACCAGCAGCAGTTGGTGGACAAAATCCTCGTATGTCACTGATCCATCGTGGTCTTTGTCAATGACATTGTAGACCAGCTGGACCTTTTCTGGGTCGTATATGAGTTTGTGTTGATCCAGGTACTCGTATACATCACTCAGGGTGATTCGTCTATCCTCGTCTCTATCTATGCGACTGAAAATGTCCTTGAGACGGTTCATTCTCCGCTCTAGGAAAGCTGCAAAAGATCTGATTGTGGTATTTGGTTTCGACTCGCTATCCCCAGGACATTCCTGTGCCTGAATAGTCTTCAGGAGCCTGTCTGCAATCTCGCATTTAGAACTTCCTGTGTGCTGGTAGGTGTCGCTGAGAATCTCACCCAACGCCGTAGCATCAACATTGTCGTCTATGTCTTCGGCTGGTACTTGTATTTGGCCGTGTATCAATTTTTCCAGCTTAGCTCGCACTTCACTAGGCATATTCGACTAGCCTTGAGAAGATGAACGACACCAATTATGTGTTTTCTACGTTTGGGCTCACGCAGTTCTACCTGCCCTAAGCTATAAAGCGAGCAGCCATATTTTATTAGTAGTACCGAGTGCACGCCCAAACACCAAACTTATCGTGTGGATATCATCAGACTGGCCGAGGGTCGGCTTTGGACCCATCAGGTAAGAGGGAATTGCAGAATTAAACGCCTGTTGCATGACAGGCTTAGTGAAACTCATATATAATGATAATTAGGAATGAGGTATTATACAATAATTTAGGGGCGAGAAACGGACTCCTAGTGTCAAGCCGTCAGAAGCTGAACATCAGCATTCCTCTTCAGCATCAGGATTTTCTGTTTTGATAAGGCCCTCTGCGGTGGCCTCTGTCAATGATTCGTCAGGGTCGTCATTTTCGTCGCTAGAATCGCAGAGGTCCTCTCTGGGTTCTCTATCGAGAAGGCGTGCTATCCTGGCCGCTGCCTTACCTTGTATTCGCAGCTGTTTCCAACCAATTAACTCTCGGGGCCTTTCGCTCCTATTTGGCTCTATTGAATCAGCGAAATTATCTACAATTTTTATCAGTCGCGAGGCGGTCGATGAATCCAAACTAGGACTTGGCTCCACCAAGGGTTCTAGGTTCTGTGCTCGACTGTCGTTGTGTATGTTTCGGTGAACGATTCGTTGTAAATACTCCTCGAATGCCCTTGTCAGGACCTGAGCAGGTGCTTCTGAGTTCGAGGGTCCCACGGGATACGACTCTTCACTCTGTGCGGTGAGTTTCTTTAGTTCTACGTCGGACACATGCGCCGGCTCTTCATCAGGGTATTCGTCGTGGATTTGAGGGGGAGCGGGCGCGTTTCGACTTGGCCAGGCTGTCCACTCTCTATACGGCACTTTCCTACGCCCCCTGCCTCCAGGAAGAGGCTTTGTCTTGCGTATGGAAAGGAGATGAGCACTGTACAAGTGCGCAGAGACATTCAGATGCTGACGATAATCGAGCATCTCGATGATTCTCTCATAGTCTCGAATTTCTGACCTGGTGGTCTTCAATTGAGCTATGCTCTCGGTCTCAGACTCCTCAGGAGGAGCACTCATACACTTTGAAGAAAGTATGGCTCTATGTTTCAGTGCATTAGTCACGTGCGACGCACTTTGATGTCTCAGAGACACAATTGCACTGTCGGCAGGTACAATAAAGAGATGAAATATTAATAGACAGATGCAAGTATAACACGTACTATAGGACGGAACCAATCAGGTGTCACATACAGGCACTATATTATTACTCTATGATACATTTACTTCGGGAAGGTGCTGTATCATGGAGAAATATAGATTTTATATACAGATACACATGTACTATAGGAATGTGCTATACAGGTCTCATATACAGGTACTATATTTATGTACTATAGGAAGGTGCTATACAGGTATCAAACATATGTATATTAATGTACTATAGGAATGTGCTGAACAGGGACGTACTAAAGGGAGGTGCTAGACATCAACTAGACAGGCCCATAGACAGATACCTCAGACGGGTGCCTTCCTGATTTCCTAGTCTGATTGTCGTTTCATCTAAAAGTACGATTTTCGAAGCCGATAAATACCTTTGCCAAATCTGTGACTCGGCAGAACTGCCAGAACAAACCTGGCGGCAGCTCGATTGCCATACTCACACCTGTTTGGATAATCATGCTACAAAGGTCTGGAACGATCGCAAGAATTAGCATGCCTGCTTGCGATACACGTAGAATTGCGTGAGCACGGCAAGGTCGAGAAACAATGAGCCCAAGGCACCAACAATCCAACTAGCATTCAAAAGAATTGCATGCGGGGAAGAATCTGCCGCGAAAATAGACAGGCAGTATGTGACGTTCCCCAACAAAGTGAACACGAAAAACAGAACAGCAACGCCGTCTGTTGATTTCCTGCGGTAATTGAGAAGCAGCTGAGGTACCCGAGATGCAAGATAGAGGGCAGCGCAGATCCAGCCAAGAATCTGCCCCCAAAGATTCAGAGGTTGAGGCTCTTCAGGGTCGGAGGGAGATTGATGGTCTCCCATGAAAAATCCTAGCACACCACACAAAACTACGGTAAGGACGATGAGCACCTGTTTTACAGCATGATGGTTCACGAAACGTTGAATACGCTTCCTCAGACTGAGGTGCCTAGGCGGTAGTGAAGAACCCAACAAAGGATCGTTTTCGGTTACTCTTTCGAGGACAGAAGTGGCAGAGGACTCAACGGCAGGCCGGTCTCCATATACCAAGCACTGCCCAAGAAGCACGACATCCGCCAGGGTGTAGTAGATGGCAAGAACGATCATAGTTGGGAGCACGTTCTGTAGCAGAGCGCCGAAAACGTTGAACAGGTCTCCAAGCAGCCAGATAACTACAAACGCAAGGCTCAACCCGTCGGAGCTCTGCCTTCTCCAGTTCTCGTATATTTGCGGCGTGAACACGATGATCCAGCATGCCAAGGACACGGACCCGGCCATGCCGGACACCGTTTCTCGATCAAAACTCACCATTCTGTTCTTCGTTGGCTACCTTGCAGCACCCACGAGTTGGAGAGATATTGGCCGCGAGTTACTTCATACGGGCAAAATGGCAGATCTCTCTTAACGATGTTTAAAGGAGTTTTCGGCTAACACAAAGATCGAATGGCCAGTTTGTAATTAAGCAATCGTAACTAAAGTGTCCTCAACTAAATATTTTTGATTGTCCCATGGAGACAGAGCTGACCTCGAACAAATTCTGTGGGTAGGGTGAACACCTCCCCGACTTACCACTGTCATTAGAATGCCTGTGATTGAGGAGATAGAAGATGATGAAATCGACAGCAAGCACTTCAGCTTAGAAGACTTCGACCCTCACAATCCTTTCTCAAAGGATACGCCGGTTCAGGAGGGTGCGGGTGTGCAGCTCCGTCCGACGCAGCAGTCAGCACCCAAGGCCTCATCGAACGCTCGTTCTTCGGGCGCTCCTGGCATCAACATGAATGGCATGATTCCTGATGCGATTGATACTTCCATAGATCCCAATACCCCACGTGGCAAAGACCTGCCTGAGCACATGAAGTCTTGGAAGGTCCTGTATCCCGTGTACTTCGACAAGACAAGGTCGGTGAAGCAGGGACGGCGAGTCCCCTATGAACAGGCCGTTTTCAACCCCCTGGCAGTTATCATCAGTGATGCATGCATCTCTCTGGGCTTCGAGGCTGCTCTTGAAATCACAAAGCAGCACCCGAAAGACTGGGCTAACCCAGGCAGAGTGAGAGTCAATCTCAAAGACGGAACTCCCAAAAGAGAAATTTACAAGAAGATTTGCGCGTATCTGAGGTCCAAAACCGTGACACCGGTAACTGCCAGAGAGGACTTGTATCGAAGGATAGCGCAATTCGACTCACTGAAACCGTTGGCAACCCCACGGAACATGAGGTTTGCCAAAATTCTTCCGGGTGTATCGCCAGCGCTCAGTGCACGCAAGATGATTGACGAGTCGATGAAGATGGATGGCAACGAGATGGCCAAGATGATGGGCATGTCTCAGTGAAAATTCAGCATGTTGTGAGCTCAATCTGCTGCAATCAAAGCCCAGACAACTTTCACGGGCTTTGAGGCAATCATTGCGCTAATCTGCACATGAATATCTATTCTTCCTCAGTTCAGTGAATGAGTATGGCCTAGCAAGTAACTCGGGATTAGTCTATCAAGCTCGAACATTGAGGTACTGATTTCTATAAAATAACAAAACCGGACTTCAAAACAGAGTTGAGCTACATTTCCGACATCAAATTACAGCTGTCACTGCTATTCAAAAGCTCTCAACATTAAATTTCCTAAAGCGTAATGGGTCAGGGTACATATTATTTCTTCATAATTTACAAGGATCGCTAGAAGAGATGGGCATTCAAAGCCTGCCTCCCAATGCTGGCACATCTCGAATTAAGAAGCGGATCCGGGATTTAGAGCGACTACTGGCCAAGCCGGGGTTGGCAGCAACCAAAAAAAGCGAGGCAGAGCGTGCTGTGGCAGCATTCAAGGTTGAACTGAGCACAGCTCAACAAAGGAAAGTGGAGATCAAGAATTCCAAGAAATACCACATGGTGAAATTCGTCGAGAAGAAGAAAGCGTTGCGAAACTTGCGCAAGAAAACCGCATCCGATGCTGAGCTGGCCGCGTACTACTACGTATCGCTCTACCCCAGAGACAAGAAGTATAGGGCGTTATACGCTGGAGAAACCCCATCAACAGCGGAAACGCACCCTTTTTTGAGGGAGATTCAGAGCCGCATGGAATCGGGAGATCTTGAGAAAGGCCCGGAGGCAATCAGTAGTATTGTTGCCGCAAATAGCTAGGTAGAACAAAGCTAGGTAGAACAAAGCCAGGTAAACTATAGCCTAGTCGCTGTCCTCGTCATCCAGCACACGTCTCCTTGGCATCTGCGCAGGCTCAGAACCCTGCCGCTTTATCTGGTTGAGCCTACTTGCTCGTTCCTCGTCGTCAACCTCGTCTGCGTCACTTTCCTGTGCTTCGCTCTCCTCCTCAGACTCTCTTTCCACGTCTTCCTCGTCCTCGTCAACCTCCATCTCTGTGCGCAGGGGCGTAATAGATCTGTCAGTATACGAAACAATGTCGTCACGCTGCGCAGCCAGCTTTCTTCGTGCCTTCTCCTTCGCCTGTTCGACCCTCTCAATCTCTCGCTGAACCTTATCTGGATCCTCGGTTGTGTTGACACTGCCGACACGGATCTGACCGCTCTCCTGTTTCCTCTGCAGTGCCTTCGCTAGCATCTGATGTGTTGCGCTTGAGGTAGAAGTTGGCAAAAACGACATTGAACTGGTAATAAGCTCGCGCGTGGCCAGAAGCGACTCGTCCTTGTGCTCCTCACAAAGAAATGCGGCCTCACTCTGCTCGTGTGTTTTGATTTCGAAATGTTCATTGCCGAGCTGGAGAGTGCGGGACCCGTCGGACCACTCAACAATGCGAGCATTGGACACTCTGGTCACCTTCTGCTCAGCATCCTTCTCGGCGGCTGCGTACTTCCAGCGCACTGTGTTTGCCTCGAGAGCAAGCTGGTCATCGCTTTTGTCGACTTCGGCATATTTTGCGGCGTCGAAATGCCGTGGTTCGAGGTTGAGAAACGCCGGCAAGCGCGAGATCCACGCCTGTGAGGAGACATGGCTAGGAGCGTATCGCTTCAGCAGGGCCGCATGGTGGACGGGCTCAGCCTCTTCGACGGAACTGTCTCCATCAGAGACTTCCATCCCATCTTCGGGCTCGCCAAACAGCTCCTTTTCCGAGTCCGACATCACTGCAAAGAAGCGATTCAGGCTGAGGTCAGCTATAGATCTGCCCTTGCCCAACAAATATCGACCTCGAGGCGATCGACGCCATGAAAAGCAGAAGATGAAGAAGAGATATACCAGTTTTTGCTCAGGACGATGAGTTTGGCAGTCTTATGATGTCAGAATCTTTTTGGACAGTCATTATATACTGCTTCTATTCCGAGCCAATAAAGCTTTACTGTGTTTGCTCAGTTTCGTGCGTCCTTCTCGGATATTGGCACAGCTTCTTGTCGTTTAGCTTACTGAATTGGAAGTAATCTAGGCAATAGCATGGCTGTCTGTAAGTCTACTAGTCGCTATGTACATTTCAGGCTAAACCGCCAAGCCCCTGCCCTAAAAGTATAGGCTGAATAGGGGCATATTATGCATAGCTTCGAAATTTGGGTGGCATGGTGAAGCAACTATGCACTCGAGATTTGAATTAAAAGTAAACTTGGAACAGGGCCGTACAAGATTCTGGTAGAGTATAGCATTCATCTCAATTAAATCATGCTCTAGCTGCTAAGTGGTGCACATTTTCTTACTCTAAATGCTTTATAGCTACTTGCTCCAACGCAAGAGTATTAGAGAGAAGCCTATTAGATAGTGCTTCGTTTAGGTCTCAATATATAGTTGACTCAAATTTCTGGCTCGACAGACTTGACATATTTTGCGTCCAAAGCCATAAGATGTGTCCCATGCCATGTTTTGTGTCTTGTACCATGTTTTGTGTCTTGTACCATGTTTTGTGTCTTATGCCATGTTTTGTGTCCTGTACAATGTTTTACGTCCATCAGCATGCCTTAGGTCCTACGCCTTCCTTCAAAACAAGCATGTAAGATTCACTGAACAAAAATCATCATCCCGCCAACTTGACATGGACAAATCAATCATTTTCCTAGTTCCCATAAGATTTTTTTAGTTGCACTCAATTAATCGACGACTCCTGCATCGCATTCATTACTTCTGCTAGCCTGACATTTGGCGGCCCTGCGATAGGGTGGATCCGTTGCCCTAAGCCTGTTCACTTCTAGCTTTCAGCTTCGAGCTTTCGCCAGTTAGCATATCAAGTCAGCAGCATGAGGATTTCGCGGTCTGTGCTGGCAAAAGTCAAAGACATTGAGCAAGGCTTCCAAAAGGTTGACAAAACTATCGAGGCGGCACTCGGTCAGGCGTGGGCGCATGAGGCTGAGGAGAATTTCGACAAACCAGCGGCACCTGAGACTTTCGAGGGCAAAGTAGCCGCTACTCCCGAGCTTGCCGACATCTACCTGAGCGTTCAGACCAAACTGGGCAAAAGCGAGATCTTGGTGAAGCCGCTAGAGGGCAATCCGACCGGCCTGACCGACATCTACGAGCATCCTGATCCCCGCAAGGCACTGATCGACGTGTATGACCACACTTTGGCTCTGATAAAAGAGAAGTTCCCGCCAACTAGTGTATATCGTACTGCCGTACAGAATCTGACGCAGGCGCGGCGCGATATTGTGCAGAACGCCTCGTCCAATGAGGAGATCGAGAAGTCTGTTGGGTCCGGGCTTGTGGAGGAAATTCTAATTCAAGCAGCCAATGAGTTCCGCGTTGCCGAAATGCTGGCCGAGCATAAAGTGTGGGAGGAGCTCGAGGAGAAGCCGCTTCCAGATCAGTGGGTTGCACATGCCATCAAGACGCACGAACCGCTCGACGGGTAACCAGCCTCATCTACCTCCCCTACTGGAATATAGAATGTAGACGCACAGCTCTAGATAAGAATAAACAATAAAAAATTAGCCCGCAAGACTAGCAGCAACCGCCGCTGCCACTCTGCTCGTTCTCGACCTTGACGGTGCCCTTGCCAGACTGCTGTAATTCGATGCCCATGTTGTCGCGGATGTTTCGGGCCAATGTGAGGAATGCCTGGTCAACGCCCTCGGAGGTCTTTGCACTCACCTCGACGAAGGGCAGGCCTAGTTCGGTGGCCAGAGCTTGGCCCTGTTCGGGAGAGACTCGTCGCTCGGCCTCAAGATCCTTCTTATTACCCACAAGAATGATCTGTACATTGTCGCGAGCGTGGTCCTGGATGTTCTGGCGCCACTCACGGATGTCGTTGAAGGACTTCTCGTCGCAGACGTCGTAAACAAGCAGGAAGCCCATGGCACTGCGGTAGTACGCCGTCGTGATGGTCTTGAAGCGCTCCTGGCCGGCAGTATCCCAGACCTGGAACTTCGCACGCTTGCCGTCTAGGTCGACGGTGCGAATCTTGAAGTCAATGCCGATTGTCGCGATGAAGCTCGGCGTGAATTCGTCGCTGCAGAACCGCATCAGAATACATGACTTGCCCACGGACGAGTTCCCGATGAGCAGAACCTTGAACAGGTAGTCGAACATCTTGGGATTCGCGCTGCTCGCACTGTTCGCCGGCATTCTGCTGTCTTTACTGGCTGTACTCGCTGGTTTCGCTGTTGTCTCGAGTGAAGAGGCGTTATGGGGGGTTAGGGCCAGACCCCCTCCTGTGGTTCAAGCTTGGAGGCACACATCCGGGCGAGAGGCATCGCGGAAGGAAGGGGAAGATTTAAGGAAGAACTTTCGATCTTGGTCGTAAATTTGTGAGATCCATAAGGGAAGTGCGAATTATAGATGGGTTGGGATGATGGGGCGCATAGAGCAAGGAAGAGGCAGGCCCAAGACCTCAGTAAGCCGATCCTCGCCATATGGATACAGAAACTCAGTAATCAAGGGTGTATTCCTTACGCTAAATTCTTCTAGTTTAGTTAAAGACTGTTTTATCCTAATTACGTCGCACCTTTCTATCTCACCGTCGATGTCTGAGCTCGTTTGGTCCTTGGCTGACCGACCGACCTCGTGCATCACCTGATGCCTAGAAGGTATGGGGTGAACAACACAAAATTTCAGAGTCAGACAGACAGATAAAATGCCTACCGTTTCAGTGGACCGTGAAGACCTGTTTCAATCACTGGGAAGGTCGTATTCCAAGGAGGAACTCGACGAGCTTTGTTTCGACTACGGAATCGAGCTTGATGACTGGGTCGAAGCCGGCGAGGACGGAGAGGAGCGCGCGACGCTCAAGATTGACATCCCGGCCAATCGGTACGACATGCTCTGTTTCGAGGGCATCTCTCGCTCACTCAACGTCTTTTTGGGCAGAGCCTCGGCTCCCAAGTATAATGTTGTCAAGCCGGAACGTCCTATGCGGCTGACTATTGAGCCCGAAGTTGCTAAAGTTCGGCCTTATGCTGCTGCTGCCATTCTACGAGGCATCGAGTTCACGCCACGAAGATACAAAAGCTTCATTGCATTGCAGGACAAGCTCCATTCCAACATTTGCCGAAACCGCTCTCTAGTAGCCATTGGTACGCATGATCTTTCCAAAGTCAAGGGCGACGTGCGCTACAGGGGCCTTCCTGCAGAGAACATCAAGTTCAAACCGCTGAACCAGGCGAAGGAAATGACCGGGCCGGAAATTTTCGACCATTACACCAACGTTGACAAGCACCTAGCTCGTTTCGTCCCCTTGGTGTCAGAGGCGCCTGTTGTGCCGCTATTTGTGGACTCAGAGGACACAGTGCTGTCGATGCCGCCCTTGATCAACTCCGACTACACTAAAATTACGCTGGAAACAAAGGACGTCTTTTTCGACCTCACTGCCACGGACCCCACGAAGCTGGAAATCGTCCTCAACGAAGTCGTTGCGATGTTCGCTGAATACACTTCTAATCCGTTCACCATCGAGGCTGTCGAGGTGGTATACACTGCAGGCTCTGGCGATGATTCCATTCCTCAGAAGTCGTTGCTTCCCAAGCTCGATATTCCTTTCGAGATGGACGTCGAGATCAGCTATCTCAACGCTGTCTTGGGGCTAGACCTCAAGGGCAGCGACTATGCCAAGTTGCTAGCGAAGATGATGCTCGAGTCAGAAGTCAAAGAAGATAAGCTGCACCTCAGAATCCCGAAAACACGTCCTGATATCTTACACCAGTGCGACATCATCGAGGACGCAGGCATTGGATACGGCTTCAACTCATTGCCGCGTGCTTTCCCGGGAAGTGCAGGACTCATTGGCACTCACCTTCCCATCAACAAGGTCGCCGATATCCTCCGTCAGGAGGCTGCCCAATCTGGCTGGACTGAAGTCATGCCTCTGACTTTGAGCTCTGTTGAGGAAAATTTTGATTGGCTGCGGACCAAGAACGACGGCAAGACCGCTGTGCGTCTTGAAAACCCCAAGACAGTCGAATATCAGGTGGTGCGCACCACACTGATCCCAGGAATTCTTAAGACACTTCGCGAGAATCGTGACCATTCACTTCCCATTAAGGTTTTCGAGTCTGGTGACGTCGTATTCCAGGATCTGTCCGCCGAGCGGCGTGCTCGGAACCAGCGAAATTTCGCTGCTGCCTACGCGGGAACCTCTGCTGGTTTTGAGATCCCTCAGGGCCTGCTAGATCGTCTCATGAAGATGCTCCGCTACCAATTCGCAGCTGAGGAACGTGGATATTGGCTCGAGGAGAGCGACTTCCCACAGTACTTCCCTGGTAGAGGTGCCAACATCGTCCTAAAGAAGGAGAAGAACGATAAACCAAAGATCATTGGCCATCTTGGAGTGCTGCATCCCGAGGTTCTACAAAAGTTTGGGCTTCCTTTCGTATGTTCCTGTTTCGAAATCGACGCAACAGTGTTCCTGTAATGATCTTCTATCAAATAGTTCACCGAGATTGTTATACTAGCTTGAAAGAATTTAAATACTGCGGGACATTAGCCTAGCTTTTAATCTGCTTGTAAAGAGCCTCGCCAGCAATACCTCCAAATACCATGGTTACACCGAACCACTGCATGGCAGTCAACTTGTGATTGAACATCACAACCGACAAAAGCATCGAGATCATCTTCCGTGTAACGGTTGTTGTGACTAGCACAAGCGAGCCAAAATGCTCTAAGGTCAGATAAATGAAAACCTGTCCAATGGCACCACACAGACCGTAAAGCACTAAGTCCCGAATCAGCTCAGGGTGGTTTCGAGCGAAGAACATGACCTCTTCGAGCTGACCACTAAGGAACACCCCGACGAACGAAAATATTGACGTAAGGGTGTTTAGCAACACCATCATCTGCGGCCCGGATACTTCACCAGTGCCTCGGTAAGCGGCAAACATGCGGTCCTGCGTGGTGTTGCACAAACCATCAAGGAAAAGGCTGCTTCCGAGCAGTAAGAAGCCCCAGGACTCTGCTGCGCTAACGACATCCTTTGCAGCCTTCTTGGCTGTTTCAGGCTGATAGATGCTAAAGAGCGAGACGCCAATAGTGACAAACGCCACGACAACATACTTGTACGTCGGAAACTTAGTTCTGTGCAATAGCAGATGCACTAGCATAACTGGCACCAGCTTGCAAGATTTTGCAAGAAGCACCGTGATGTAGTCGACGTATCTCAGAGAGGCATACGAGAGGGGGCTTGACAAGGTTTGACACACTGCCACAATGGAATACGACTTGATGAGATCGCGATTCTTGGGTATTATTTTGATCGACTCCCCTGTTCCTCTGGACTTATAATGAATGTAAGCGTAACCTACTAGAAACGCTAGAAACGACTGAACAACATTGATCGCATGAGATGCACGGAATACACGCATGTCACTTCCGTATGGAGTCGTGGAAATGCGCTCTTGCAACACAGCCCATGTTAGGAATGAACCGTAGATGCCAAGAACACAAACTGCCAAAAACAACGAGTTATTTGGCATTCTGGCCGACCCATTTCTCGGCTTCTTCTCTTTAGTCTTCTCTGCCTCCGAAAATGTCCGTTTCTTCACTACCATATGTTGACAGCTAAACCTGGCAACGCATATGCCCTTAACCGAAGGACCTCAGGTGGCCATCACGTTCTTCTTTACCCCTGCCCACATGCAGCCCGGCCTTGAGAAAGAAACGCTGGCTGAGACCGACTACAATTGCAGTGGAGAATCATTAAGAACTATATATTTCGTTAAACGTAACATCATAAGCTCAGAGCTTTCCGGTGGCTCCGAATTTGAAATTGAACCCGAGAAGGCCATTGACGTGACGAACCCAATCGTCGGTCTCGGTGCCCTGTGAAACGCACCAGACACCTTCATCGGGTCTCACTTCCATGGTGATTTTATTACCAACTCTCAGAATTCCGCTGTCGTCTCCATCCAATGAGAGCGCTGAAGATCCACGGGCGTTAGATGCCAGGGATATGGACACATGAGATGTTTGAGGGAAGAGAAGAGGCCGAAATGAGAGCGAGCGAGGACAAATTGGAGTGAGCAGAATCGCTTCCACGCCAGGATGGATGATGGAACCGCCCGAGGATAACGAATAAGCAGTAGATCCTGTGGGTGTGGAGACACTTACTCCATCGGCGATGGCAGTGGTGAGATGCTGGCCATCAATGGCTATGTCCAGTTCCGCTAAATGCGGTGAGCCACCCCGGTGGATGGTGACTTCGTTGAGAACATGAAGAGTTTGATTGGTATCTGGCATTGTGACGCGCAAACGAGATCTTTTGTTGACTAACGATTGGCCTGTATAGAGCTCGTGGAAGGCTTTCTGAGAATCTTTGTAGTCGAAAGGAAGCAAAAACCCGAGCGTTCCCATTGAAAATGACAGAACTGGGGGCATCTTGAGAGATTGGTGCTTGAACAGGGACATAGCGTTCAGCATTGTTCCATCCCCTCCCATGGTAACTACAGCATCCGTGTGTTCTTCAAGCTCCTTGGGATCTCGTATAGGGTACAAAAACGGAAGGTTCAACTCTCTTTGTGTACGTGGCTCGACAAGAAGGTTCACAGGGTACTTTTCATGTACATGCAGTAGAAACTCGCGAGCGCGACGTGACACTTCAGAATCCAGATTTTTCTTGGCAACAAATATATTGCGTGGAGGCTGAGGCCAATTCAGCTTGACCAGCCCAGATTGAAGTTGCTTTAGGCTCGGCAAAGTTCGCGCTGGAAGCATGACAGCTGATATTTTGGCAATGAAGGGCTTTACTTATAAAATTGACTGAAAGTTCCTAGAATATGCAGCATACAGGAAGACACGTCCTTGTGAGTTATGACGGATCAAGCCAGTTTGGGCAAGGGCCCAACGGCACTTCACCGGAATGAGCGACGCGTGGTTACTACCGTTTACCATTTTAGTTGCGTTTAGACATCAATAATAAATAAGTTAAATAAAAGTTCATTCGAAGTCGTCGAACTGAAGCTTGACATCGGTATCCTTTTTAGTCTCCCGTACCGGTGAGTCGTAGTGTCGGATCGCCGAATTGGGTGGCCTAGGGGAACCTAAGTCGTCGTAGTCCAAAGCCATCTTTGGCGCAGAGACTTCTGACTCAACATCGAGCAGCTCAAGAGGGATTTTGTGCTCCTCTTGTTCGGGGAGAGGCATTGGCTCCTGCTCGAAGACCATGCGAGGCTTAAGCGTTTCCATCTCCTTTCGGATCGCATCAACATCAAAGAGCAGCTCACCGTTTTCGCTATCGAAGGAGCCACTGTGGGCAGCATTTGCCTGTGCGGCTGAGGAGGATTTCGACTTCGCTCGTTGCATCCAGTCAAATCCCCATGAAGAAAAGAGACCGCCCTTTTTGGGCTTGGCATCTGCATTTTCGAGCTCATTTAAGAGCTTAAGTTGTTTCTCACGCGTATGATCAGGATCAGGATCCTCAATCTCATCGAATTCCTCACTCAAAACGGGCCAGCCACACTCTTTGAGGATCAAGGGGACTTTTGATCTGTAACTCATGTGTCCATCCGCGATTTCGCTCACATCCATATTTTCGATATCGAACTGCTCAGCCTCATCCTCAGGAATCGCGTCGAGGCCGAGAACACTGCCGTAACGCCGCGCGGCAGGGAAAAGGAAAGCGAGAATCCAATCGTTCCGGCTGTACCCATTGACGAACCGTCCGCTCACAACAGATCTCGCATTGCCCATCTGTTTCTTGTTGTAAAAGACTGGAGTGCCAAATATGTACACATCTTGAACCAAACCGTAGGCTTTGCGTCGCGACAGTTCTGCGATGCAAGAGTAGATTACGCGAGCTCCAAGACTGTATCCAACAAGAGTGGCCGGTCGTTGCCCAAGCTTACGCGTGATCAAAGTATCTGCCAAAATAAGACCTGCTGCCCAGGCACGATCTAAGGATATGCTCCAGGGGTTATCAACGAGATAGCTGAGTTTAGAAAGCCACATAGGAGCTGTGAGTGATGCCATCAACAGCGAAAAAACCGTTGCAGCAAGGATTTGCTGAACACCAAAAGTCAATGCTTCAGTGGCCAGAATGTTAATTGTTTGTCCCAAAGACCGCATGATTTGAGGCTCCCACAGCACAGAGAGAACATCGCCTACGAGTGGATCTATGGTTGAGAAGGGCAAACGCACATCATCATCTTTGCCCGTCATCCAGCCGCTCACTGTGATAACAAGATTGGCCCGGTTGTTGTTGTAGATCGGCCGAAATTCGAAAGTTTTAACGTGGCCAACACGCCTCAGCATGGACTTCGAACCAACATGCGCCCCAATCGCAGTACTCGCTGTTGTAATGATAACGCTGCCACCGACCCCAGCAAGAAACCCGCTGGTTCCTGCAATCCCTATGGTTCCTAATGCACCGGCGAGACCAGCTCCAACCAGCGGTGCAAGCAGACCACCGCTAAGTCCAATGACGAGGCCACCTCCAACAGTGGCCAGCCCTACATAGGCATACTTTCTTCTCAGAGCCTTGCGCCTACGATTCTCTATGATGTCTTCTTCTGTCCAGTCCTGATCTGCAGAATCATCGATTTGAAGCACATCGGTAACCTTGCGTTCGAACTGTGCAACCTCATTGCTCGTGACTCCCAGCTTGCAAGCAACAAGAGTGAGGAGAGCCCGTGCTCTGGAGTCATACTCACCGTCTACGAGTAGAATCAAAAACAAATCGCACATTATAGTCCACTTCACGTCGACCTCAAGACTTTGATTCAGTTCTTTGGTGGTTGGAATGTCTTCATGTAGTTCATCCACTTCAACCTCATATGAGTCAACGACGTTGCCCTCCTTATCTAAATCGGAAGAAGATGCCGGCTCGAACGATTCGCTCTCCTTATTGAACACTTCTTGTGTGATCTCGCCGCTCTCAGTTACTTTCTGTATCTGCTTCAAGCAAGGCGTCAGATCCTCTGCAAGTAAATTGTGAGCTGCAAGTGACTCTATCATTAGTTGCTCCTCATTGTCGAGACCAAGATGGTTATATAGGCTCAGAATGAACTTTGTTCCCCATTTCTGCAAAGACTCCACTGCTAGCGAAGCCTTTGGGCCATGCTTTCGAACCTTGTTGGCCATCTCGGCAAGCGTCAGTCTGCACAAACCCGCATATGCAATTTTCTGCTGATCTGTGAGCATGGACTTGGTGGCCGCCATTTGAAATTCCGCATCGACATCGTCGGTGGGTTTATGCGCGTCAAACAGGAAATCTGTTTTGTCGTCTAGACTGGTAATGCTGTTTGCGTCGTCGTTGTTAGCGACTCGAGTATAGCCTGAAGCCGCGGCGTTTGCTGATTTGCCTTCGTCTTCTTCCTCTTTCCTTTCCTGAACAATGACGTTATTCATATCATCATATACTTCGTACGAGCCCACGGTTGCCATAGGCTCCCAACTCTCATCATCCGAATGCTCCTTCTCTACGGGAAGTCCACTCGCATCATCGATGTATCGCTTCTCTAGTTCTCCCGTTGGCCCCTGGAAGTATTCTATGTGGCTCGATGAGCGACTGTGAATTGCTTGAGATTTAGTTGCAGATGGTGTTTGGTCCGGAAATGTTTCAAAATGCACTGACCGTGGCGTTCCGTCTGCAGTTTCTCTATACTGAGGAGGCGGAGGGGTATCCAGTTTGGCCGTCTCCATGTTCTCAGAGTCCGCAAATTCACTCTTGTGCGTCTCAGACACTGTAGTTTGCTTCATATCTTCAGCTGGAGCTTGTTCTTCGCGTCTTCGCTCAAGAGTACGAAGATTTATAGTGCTGGAACTTGCTGTGGGGTGAGCTTGTCTGTCCAACTGAAAAGAATGCTTCTGTTCTTCTGAACCATCGAATACGCATTCATATTCTTTGCTTGCAGGGGCAGGTTCCGGAGAATTATTTAAAATTGGAGGATTAGGCTCCGATAGGTCAAACTCCATAGACAGGTCTAATTTGGAGCCCAGTCTTTCGCTGAGACCTTCCTCAATGCTACAATCATCTGAATGCCGTGGACTTGACAGTTTGCGGCTGCCCTTGGCTAAGCTGTTGGTTGGTTTTTGAGGGGTGTCGAATTGAGGGATCTCCGAGATTGGTGGGGAACGGGCCCTGGGCGGCGATTCGACCGGATGATTCCAAGGATTCGGTGCCGAGTCGCCCAATTTGAAATGCAGGAATGCCTCGTCATCCGACATAATTCTCTTGGGCCTCGATTGCTGTCAAAAGTTGTTGACAATCTCACTAGCCTGCCTTGGATGGGTGGGTTCAGGTTAGGAACGTATGACGACGGTAGGTTTAGAATAAGATCTCAGGGGAAGGGAAAGATCAAAGCCAATAATTTATGAACGCTAAGAAAGACAGGCATTGTTGAATCCTGCTTTTTAATAGAAGTGCTGTTGTGAGATATGTCTCGGAAGAGCGCTCCTTCCGATGATACGATTCGATTAGTAGAGAGTCGAACAGTTCTTCCCCTGCCGAGGCCTTTGGATAGAACTCTAGCGCCTCGACAGCAGGAACCCGAGTTCGGAGAAGTGGGAAATATCACCAAAATTGTCCCACAGTACAGCAAAGCGTTTCGGTATGACTATGGTGCTATAAATCAGACGGTCTTTCCTAGTCTGGAATACACGATATGCGAGCCTCCACCCTACAAGCCCGGAGTCAACTCTCTCGAGCGTGGTATCGACGTCCTAATGACTGGAGACGATGGTCAGACTGTTACCACTGATGGCCCCTATGCTAGTGCTAAGGGAGATATGTGTATGCGTGGAGGTTCATGGTATTTCGAAATTGACGTCATTCGGCCCAACGTGAGAATAGGCATTGCCAGACGGGAAGCAAGTTGCGAGGGCCCTGTTGGTTATGACAGCTATAGCTATGGTGTCCAGGACAGTAGAGGCGTGAGCATCCATTGTGCCCGGACCAATGAGTTTATGGAGCCGTTTGGACCTGGAGATACGATCGGCTTTCATGTGCACCTGCCTATAAGCTCGAGGCCTCGCGAAATAGTACGAAGCAGAGTGCCGCTGAAACTCAACAACCAGATATGGCTGGAGAGTATCAACTATAAGCCAACTTTGGAGATGGAGCGTTACATTCTCCCCAACAACTACCACGAGCCCAAGTCGGAAGATGTTATTGCGGGCTCATTTTGCAACGTTTACCGCAACGGAAAGCTTGTTGGGCCCTTGGCAGAGCCTCTTCGAGACTTTAGGCCGCCTCGTTCCAAGTTTGACTTCTGGCTGCACCTTCCTCCAGCAGACGATGGAGCGCTGGGCTACTATCCGATAATTTCTGCGTACAGAGGAGGTGCTGCGCGGTTCAATTTCGGGCCAGATTTCAAAGGAAGTGTCCCCGAAGGAGCTAGAGCGCTTTATGGGCGCTACGACGAGCAAATCGCGGACGATGTTGCTATGGATCTGATTGACGAGATAGTCTTTGAAGAGATCGACGAGAAAACACCCCCTGACCAGCAGCTAAGACACAAACTAAAGGCCTACAAGGAAAAGAAAATTACCGTTAAGAAGCTTTTTGCATAATTTACAGTCATGGAACCAGACATGGCCGGCCTCATCAACAAGGTCGGAGAGACCTAATTAATCCGGCATCCGTTGTGCATCCCCTGACCCACCCACGACACGCTGCTCAGCACGCCTCATTGCCCCAACCGCATCCACAACGCTCAGATTATTTTCTTAGCCGTCATTGCTGCACCATCCATCATCCTTTGACATGCCTTCCGCTGAGTTTACCGCCGCTGCGTCTGCCGTTCAGAACCTGCCCAACAAACCTAATGATCAGGATCTTTTGAAGCTTTATGGCCTCTATAAACAAGCTACTGCGGGAGACAACGACACACCAAAGCCCGGCATTCTTGACTTCAAGGGCAAAATGAAGTGGCAAGCCTGGGAGGACCGAAAAGGCATGTCCCAAGAGGACGCGGAGAAGGCTTACATTGAGCTTGTCGAAACCCTCAAGAAGACCTACGCGTAGAGGGAGGCATCTACGAGAGAAGCATCAATTCCAGAGTTCATAAGTAATATATCACTCTACCTCTAGAAGAGTAGCCCCGTTAGATGCTATCAGAAGGAATCAATTTCTACAGACCCGAAGCTATCCGTAATTGCTAGCACTCCGACGGTGCGTTGCCCAACCCTGACAGGTTGTTACAAGTGGTAACGCTGAGTGCTGTTTCAAGCAAAAACGTTGCGCTAAGGGCCCCCAACGCCTTCAGATGGTGACCAATGTTCTTTCTGGCATCTGCTGTACTGGTCACCAGTGCCTCCGGGGCTGTGGAATCGCGCTCTACTGGTTTCCGCGCATCTCTGTCCCTCTTTCTGTTGTATGGGGCTCCCTGTCGAACCTAGTCTACGCTTCGGAGCTCGAGGCCCCTGCTCTCCGCATATTAGCATCTCTCATGGGCCTTACGGCTGGCTCGTTGGCCTTCATTGCGTACCTACAAACGTGGCGCGTTGGTCCCGGATTCGCAACCGACTTTCCCGAACTCATGGCTGCGGATCCGGAAGCCCAGCTCGACAGCTACCGAGGAGGAATTCCGGCATGCATGACCGACTGCATCGAGGCCAAGCATGATGGCGGCGTGCGGTACTGCTCCAAATGCCAATGCTTCAAACCGGACCGTACGCACCATTGCAGGCAGTGTGGCGTATGTGTGTTGAGGATGGACCATCACTGTCCGTGGTTTTCGACATGTGTGGGTTTGCGAAACCAGAAGTTCTTTATCCAGTTTCTGTCCTACGTCTGGCTCCTCTGCGTGTGCGCCGATCTTGTCGCCTTGCCAGTGCTCATAGATTTCATCAGCAACGAGGTTTACTATGAGCGATTCATTGGAGTGAACTTTGTGTTTTACCTGATGCTTTCCTCAGTGTTCAATATCGTTCTTCTCTGTTTCGGGGGGTATACTTTGTACTTGGCCGCTTCAAACCGAACAACTTTAGAGTCTCTGGAGCCGAGCGCATATCGTACATCTTTGCCAGCCAACAAATGGAGATACCGCCATCCTCCAACGCGTGAGAGTCTCGGCAATATGTACGATCTTGGGACCAAGGCGAATTTGAACCAAATAATGGGCAGCACCTGGACAGACTGGCTGCTGCCCATTGGACCTCGCCTTAGCCTCAATGGCACGTCATTTCCTATCAATGAAGAGTTGAGGGCGCAAGCTGAAGAGAGAGCGCAAAATGAGATCTCTTTACATCAACGCAAGCATCAGTGGCAGCAGGACCGTGACGCTGCAGCTGCCGCTTTCTGAACACGCATCAAAACTAACTGGCACTGAACAAGCATACTTTCTATACGAACATCACTATATTATATTTTGTACTTACTAGACTCGGCTAATGTCAATGAGCATCAGAGGGATGGTTGAGCGAACCGCATGATGGTTTGAGTGGACCAGTATGAGTGAACACATTGCAAATTCTTTTTGTACTTATCGAATTGGGCTAACGTTAAACATCATGAGAGAGTTAGTTGAGCGCACCACATGAGTGCTCAAGCTGAACAAGTATGAGTGAACATACTGGACTACATAACCGGTATTGTTATATTTTTTATTCTGTACAAAAAATCTTACTGAATTCGGCTAACTTCAATCAGCACAAAACAGTTCTAGCACAAGACAGCTCTAGGTTAGTGAACTACGGAGAGAAATATAGCTGAGTGCACCAGCCATCGCGACCAATCAACCTCCAGCTGAGCATCAAAGCGAGCCATGACTAAATTTCGTGGCTACAACTTAATCATAAGACTAGCTATTTCTAACGAGATTTGCTAACTACGTAACAATTATACGCATGAGTGAACTTAACCTACGAACAAAATTAAGCGAACGAGCACATCCGGTTTGGCCAGTGCTATATTCGACCCGAACCCTGTTCAGGTTCAGGGGGACGTTGCTGTGCATATATATATACGTAAATATGTAATAACCTGACTCCCCACAAAACTAGACGTGAGAAAGCGAGAGATGTGGCCAAGAGACAGCGACGAAGACAAACACCCAACCGGGACTGTCTCACCTTTCGATTCAAGCTTCAATTGGAATAGCCCGACTCAATGGCGGTCGTGGTTCGACGAAACCGCAGGCCAAATCTCGAGCTTGTTGAATGACACCACCGGACTGACAATGGGAAACTCGCTCAGCGAGCTGGTCTCTGCATTTGGTTCCTCAAATCCATTGTCTGCTTACAGAGTGCCCTCAATTCGTCAGTACGATGAGTGTAAGTCTCAGGAAGGCACCCGCTCTGTTTGGACGGAGGACGGCGTTTGGCGGTGTCTGTTTAAAGGCCAACGCGCGCCCGAACATTTAAAGTATGAGTTCACAGACATCACTGGCTTTTTGGACTACCAACGAAAGCTGTTGGAGACCAAGAGGAAGGAGGAAGCTGCTCGCTTGCAGGAAATCCGTAAGAACAGAGACGAGTCCGATATCACGAAATGGACGCCACTCCCGCCCAACCCTTCTGCTTTCCCTGGTGGAAACCGCCCCCGCATCATAAGTGAGGAGGAAGCAAAGGGGAAGAAGGTTGTTTGGGAAAGCAGCAACTCGGAAGCCTACACACTCGAAGACGGAACGTGTCAAACTCGCGCCCAGCATGTGAAGTACTTCGACGATGGGACAGCCACCGTCAGCCGGAATGAAGGTAATGGGCCCGAGGCACCTTCCTCTAGTTGGTTTTGGAAGTAGAAACCCGCCAGATAAGTCTTTAACCGCTTTATTTAACCACTTTGCACACCCAGTTCAGTTGCAGCTTGCTTGCATGAGTTCTTGCCCTTACCACAGGCTTCAACGGGTTTGTCAAATCGTGCTTTTGTAGACTCGATCCTGTATGGTGGTCCCCATTCTCATTGGCGTCGCATTGGTGACTGCCTTTGGGACAGGGAGAGCTGCATTCCGGGCGTTGCGGGCCGTGAGAGCGGTCCCAGACAGCGTATTTGAGGAGGCATTGAATATCGCGAAATCTGGAGGTCAAGGCGAACACCCGCAGAAGTTCCTTCCTGGAGGATTCCAAAGCAAAATGACTTATGCAGAAGCGCTCGATATTTTGGGTGCCTCTCCCGGGTCCTCCAAAGCTGACATACTCGAGCATCACCGACGAACGATTATGGCCAATCACCCAGACAAGGGGGGGTCAAATTATTTTGCGTCCAAGATAAATGAGGCTAAAGACGTGCTTCTTCAGTCGTCGAAATAAATTAGCTTCAATGCAACTGCTCCTCCTTTCACAGGAAACCCGAGTGCTGTCGTATGCCAATGCCAACCCTTGCCGTGCTTGAGCCTGGAAGTTATCCTTCCCGCATTCGTTGGCAATACACCTCATGGACAGGTTCTACGTAGGCTACTGTGTGTTCCATTTCGTGGTCTCCATAGCTGTGGATGCAGCGATTGCCCTGCCTTCGAGTTGGACTCACCCATTGCAGGTGAAAATGCTCGATCTTCACATGACGTTGAACAAAGACCCACTTCTTTTGGCAACCCCCTTGTGGCTGCAGGGCTTTGTTTGGCTTGAAATCCTCTTTCAAATCCCTTTCTTCGCTTGGGCTGCTGCTGATCTGGCCAGGGGAAAGAAACGTGTCTGGCCTGCATGCCTTGCTTACGGGATTGAGGCCAGCACAACAACATTTGCTTGCCTTGTGGAAATCTGGTACAGCACAACCGTAGAGTCCGAGGCTGTCCGTTGGAAACTTCTTTCTATTTACGTTCCTACTTTACTTCTTCCCCTGGTCATGGCCATTGATTTTGGGCGAAGAATCTCTAAAGAACTCAGTGCTAAACCTAAACTAGAATAATCAAATAGAATCATATCCAAGATTTCATAAATTTCATCGAAATCCAATGCATCTGCCCCTGCAAATCGCAGTTTTTACTCAAATTCCAAAGGGATCTCTGTTCCTCGCCCTGGCAGTGCTTCCACCCCACAGTTTTGAGGCTCTGCTCCGAGGTTGAACTCTGGAATTGGAGTTTCTTTGTAGGCGTCGTAACTGACATTTGGAGAAATGGCGGAAAATGGACAGGATGTTAGAAAGGCCCAGTTGAAGCTCTGCAAAAATGTCGCCATGGGTACTATCCAGGTGTCTGTTGACGCGGAATACGTCGCTGTTCGCTCGGAATCGCCAGATGCTGTGCCTTACTTCAAATGGAGCGTTCTCAAGGTTAGTAAAAGCACACAGCCAGTTAGCGATGAGCTAATTGTGAACCCAGGCGAATTCGGCTTGCAATCTTTACGACCCAATACCGCGGTGCTTTGGCTACCGTTGGCACCTCTAGAACTCACCAAAGTTGTGCTCACCTCCGCCGAGAGCGATTACGTGCGCTTGTCCGAGCAGAGGGACACTATTTTGGACAAGCTTCCCGAATTCCTCAAAGCAGGTTCGTACATCGAAAGCTTAGGCTGTTATGTTCAGGCTTGTGAGCCAGTGGACGCTGGCCTCGTCCCCCAGAAAAATACCGAAAACTTCACAGTCTCTGTCATTGAATCCTCTCTCTCTGAGATCCACAGATTGGCCTCTAATCCCTCGAAGGGGTCTATAGACGTGGAGTCTTTTTTAAGCAGTGATGTCTCACATTCACTCGAGCTTGGCGTTTCCCCATTGGCGAGGCCCATTCCGACCTCAAGTATCATGCCCCCTGTTGCTGACTTCATAGACAAAGAAAGTCTAGCATTCGTCAAACTACCTCAGCTCGCTAAGTTAGGAATATTTTCTGGAGATATGGTGAAACTCGAATCCAATGGGGCGAGTCGCTCTGTGCCTCTCTACTCCTACCCAGAGCCCAATAACATAGCAGACGACAAAATCTATATGCCCCCTTTGCTTGTCTTCAATCTGGGTATGCCTACGACACTTTCTATCACGAAAGTATCTCCTGACAATAAGTCCTTTGAAACCGCACGAGATGTGACTCTGTCACGAATTTCTTCTCCTGCCTCAACAGACAAGGCATTTCAGGCTGCATTCTTGAGAGGTCTCAAACACTATTTTGGAAGCGGCCAGGTCCGAGTGGTGAAAAATGGAGACCTAGTGCCTGTGGCTATCAGCTCTAGTCTTGCCAGACTTCTTGGCAGCGGTTCTCAGAACACCAACAATTCGGCCAACGGAAGTGCCAATGGGAACACGACCAGCAAGGAAGAGCCAGAATTCGATACATTGTCTCTGCACGATGAATCTCCCTCAGTCGATACAATGATCTGGTTTGAAGTCAATGGACTAACCAGCGAGCATGAACATTTGATCAACTCTTCCCAAACCAGGATAGTCCAGACAGGGCTAGTTCAGAGAGCTGCGCCTCCCTCATCGCTTCTATGGCAAGAATATTGGGGTCTGCCTACCAACTTCCCCTATTTACAAAGTCAAGACTTGTTCCCATATGCTCACAAACTGAACCGACTATTTCGTGCCTGCTTGACCAAGCATGCAAAGGCTTCACTCCGAACAACTGTTCTATTAAAAAGCTCAAAGCCTGGCGCTGGGAAAAGCACATTGCTGCGCAGCCTAGCTGAGGAGCTGGGCATTCATCAAATGGACTTGGATGCTCTCGATTTGATTGGAGATAGTGACGGCAAAACACTTGCTCTTTTCAAAGCTAGACTAGAAAGAGCAGCAACCTCTTCACCATGTCTAGTCTCAATAAAACATTTTGATGCCATAGCTCGCAAAAATGATGTCGATGGCAAGGACACCCCCCTTGTCAATGGTCTTGTTGACATATTAGATGAACTTCTCTCTGTTGGCATTGGTTCTGGAGATGGCGGGCTGATTTTTGCAGCTTCGGTCAGAGATCCGGATGTGTTAGCTGATAGCGTTCGCAACAAATTCAAATTTGAGATTGATGTCACTGTGCCCACTGAGCGCGAGCGGCATGCCATTATTGCCTATTTGACCAGCAACAGGGGAGGGTTCAGCAACCTCGGCCAGCTGGTTCCAAGGTTGAGGCCGGAAATCTTCAGTGGTTTTGCCATTCGCGGCGATGTGTCTATCAATTCTCTCGCTGTGCAAAGTGCAGGCCTGACGCCTCCGGATCTTTGCGCGATAATCCGAAGTGCGAAGCAGTTGGCCAGTTCCCGAGCAAACAACAGTACATTGTTGAGCTGCGGGGGTTATATCAAGCTGACCCCTCAGGATCTCGAGGAGGCAATCAGAGAGGCTCGTGATAAATTCAGCGACTCTATAGGTGCCCCCAAGATTCCGAATGTTGGTTGGAAAGATGTTGGTGGTTTAGACATGGTCAAAGGGGAAATTCTTGACACAATCGACATGCCTCTCAAGCATCCCGAGCTTTTCTCTAGCGGTCTCAAGAAGCGCAGCGGAATTTTGTTTTATGGACCTCCAGGAACAGGCAAGACTCTATTGGCGAAGGCTATCGCCACCAACTTTAGCTTGAATTTCTTCAGCGTGAAAGGGCCCGAGCTTCTCAACATGTACATAGGAGAATCCGAGGCAAACGTTCGGCGCGTGTTTCAGAAGGCTCGCGATGCAAAACCTTGCGTAGTCTTCTTCGACGAACTGGACTCAGTCGCGCCCAAGCGAGGAAACAAGGGAGACAGCGGTGGCGTTATGGATCGGATCGTGTCGCAGCTCTTGGCTGAGCTCGATGGGATGAGTGAGGGAAGTGATGGTGTATTCGTGGTTGGAGCAACCAATAGGCCGGATTTGCTTGACGAGGCCCTGTTACGTCCGGGAAGATTCGACAAGATGCTGTATCTAGGCATCAGCGATACCCATGCAAAACAGCAGAAGATTCTCGAGGCTCTCACCAGAAAATTCGAGCTTGCTGAAGATGTCAGGCTCGATGAAGTCGCGGCGCAGTGCCCATATACATACACAGGTGCTGATTTTTACGCTCTGTCCTCTGATGCCATGCTGAACGCTATGACTCGAACTGCTGGCGAAGTCGATGCAAAGATTACAAAGTATAATACAGAACACCCTGAAGCCCCTGTATCCATCGCAAAATGGTTTCAAGCCATCGCGCAGCCGGAAGAGGTCAGAGCTAAAGTGTCTGCTGCTGACTTCACCAAGGCTCTTAACGAGTTGGTACCTTCAGTAAGTGTTGACGAGCTAAATCATTATCTCAAAGTCCGAGACACCTTCGAGGGGAACATTAACTAAACTCAATTTACCTGAAGCTCAATGCTAGCTAGTTTTGTATTTGTAAAAAAACGACACTCTCGAATCTGCAACACGCCTGCAGGCAACGCCGGCTGGGTCTGGGGTTCCATCTTGCATCGACATCGCAGGCTTCCGCGCTTTTGTTGGACTCGGGCATGAATTCTACGGCATCTGAGTCGAAGATTGATTTGGCAGACTACAGTGGTATACCTGCTGTAGTTTTAGAATCCCTACGAGTGAGGTTGGCTCAGTTGGTTCACTCTTTGAACGGATTGCATGCAGGCGTGACATCCCGTCAGCTTCCTCCATGGCCAGCGCTGCACCAGCAGTTCAACATAGCATTGCTTCAGCTTGAGTCAGTCGTGTCAAATCTCGAGAGCGTGCCCGATGCCACACAGGGTGCGGTTGTTTATCCCATGCCTTCCTTTCCCTCGAGGTCGTTAGGAGGCCTTCTGACAACGCTGCTGCGAAAAAAAAGCCTGCCTGAGGTCGAAGAATGGATTACTGAGGGAAACGAGATGCTGGCATCCGAAGGCCTGGATCTCGAAGCAGACGACGAGTTTTGTCAATGGGCCTGGGAGACCACGGAGAAGGTCACTCAGATTAATGTCAAGCCATTGTCGTTTAAGGCCCCAGCCTCTGCCGGTGGATGGCCGATTGATAAAGTAATTGCGTTTATGGCTGGCCAGGACGTGGAAAATAAGTAATTAGAGGTTATAAATAAAGGCGGAATCGCCGTAATGCTAGATTATGAGCGCATGTCACGCAGTTTCTTTTGATGCTTGCGACGACCGCTTGTCTTCGCCTTTTGAATATCTCTGTATTTAGATCTGAAATAGTCGTTTCGAGTAGAAAGTACCTCTTCAGCAAGAGTGAGCTTCCTATCTCGGCGATTGATCCTGCTGCTAAAAAACTCAGTTGGGTCCTCCTTGATTGTGCCCACTTGAAAATATTTGGACTGAGCGTCTTCCTTCTTATAGAATCGTTTGGGATCTAGGACGTGACGCATCTTCAGAAGCTGTAAATCTCGCCTCAATTCAGGTGTCATCTCAGGCTTGCCCATATCGAACCATTGCTTCCCGGCAGTATCAGACTTTTCTGCTTTGGCACTCTTGATTGGCAAAGGTTTCAATGAGGACCCTGTGCTTCGACTCCTTGTCGCATTCTCAATTACGTCTCTTTCAGCACCAATGTTTGACCGAAGTTTGGGAATTTGATCCACAATCGACTTGATTTTCACCTCTGAAACTTCAGTGGCATTATTGTTTCCCAACTCATGGTGCTTCGCGATAGCCGCTAGCTTTGCAGATTCTAACAGACCATCCAATTCAGCATCCATAAGATCTGTCAACTTTTTCAGTGGAGTCAACCAAAAAATAGTGGGCTACGAGCACTTACTCATCACACCAATTTAAATTACATAATTTTTTTCTGAACCTTGAGCGAGATATTTCTTTTAATGGTAAGAGTTCAATTGGCTAAAGGAATGTGAGTCCAAGCGCAATTCATCTCCATCGCACCGCGAAAAGAACAAATAGTCATAATCCGTTAATCATTAAATCGCTTATAACCAGCTAATCGCTTATAACCAGCCAATTGCTTATGACCAGCTAATCGCTATCCATGTTCAGAGTTGGGATGACTAGCTCATCCTCGTCGTCATTGTCGTCGTCTTCTTTTCTGAAGTTGCTGCCTTCATTAGTGTCATTTTGCTGACTAGCAGGTTCTGGAAGATCAGAATTACGGATTTCAATCCTGGCCCGCTTCTCGGGAGGAGTTTCGAGCTCTGGTTTGTGAATTAATTTCGTGGACTCGGGCATTTTTGGAAGCGGAACGGGCGAATTTTCCTTGTCGCACTCCGAGTCCCTTCTTTCTGATTCCACAGAGTTCTCCTCGGCAGTACCATCGAAGACTGGTACAATGGGCTGAGGCTCCGGAACAGCATCCCCTGTGCTGTCTGAGCCCTCTTCTGTGGAGACTGAATCAAGCATATGCTTCGGAGTATTCAGGGGGGGAAACCTTGGATGTACCAGGGTCTCCAAGCCACGTAACTCCGGCAGCCGTTCAATTGCAAGAGGAAGGATAGAGTACTTGGCAGGATATAGTGTCGCCAGAGCGATCTGTTGAGAAGAGCCATTTGACAAGATGACTCGATCTACTTGTGTTCTGCAAGATTGAGGAATGCCAGGTATGTTAACGATTACTGCGGTCAAGAATCCGAGCAGCACTTCTCGTTGACGAGAGTTCAGCGTTGGGGTGGTGAACGCGCTCGGGTTTTGAACGAAATCTGCGATGCCCTGTGCGCACATCGAGGTTCCTTCTCTGGTGACGATATGAAGTGTGCGCTTCGTGAGCCTTGTGTAAAGCTGGTGATAGTTCTCTGGAATCCAGCCCAGTGCATGGGTGAGCAAAGTGATCACCTCGATTGAATCCACTGCTTCTTGGGTGCCCATTTCTAAACAGTCTCCGAGAGCATAGACAAGTGGCTCAAATTGCTCTATGTACAAAACCTTTAGGTAAGGGAAGGTGCGTCTGATGAACTCGCATGTGAACTGACTTGCTGCTGGTTTGAAAGCCGAGAGTAGTTTAAGGACTACAGCAATGACTGACTGGACTGGAATCTTGGCACTCACAGCAGCAGCAACAGTGATGTACTCGTAGAGAGCCCTCAAGTTGCTAGCAAGCTCAATCTCAGTGAGGTTCTGGTGCTCATTGAGAAGCGCAATGTGCTCACCCACACGTTGAGCCCATACGTCGGCCCCCTGCTTCTCGGCAATGCAAATATAAGCCATTGTACTGGGGTCCACTGCCCGCAGAACAGGCGCAATCTTGTTGAGAGTCGGACGGCACTGCGTTGGATACAGCCGCAGCATTTCTCTAGCAGCATAGACGGCACGGGTTGAAGGGAGAGTTTTGATTAGACGTTTCATGAACTCTCCGATTCTTGGCCCGGCAATTTCCCGAGAGAGCTCTGATTTTCCGTGCACTTTGCCAAACAGATAAGTCAAAGTCTTGGTGACAGGGGCCCAGCAAACCTCGTCCGGCAAGTCGAGGACATGCAGCATGATCGCAGCCCAAGCGGCGCCATGAGATTTCACGATAGACCAATCCGCCAAAGCTTTGCGAGCTAACACAGCACCATATGCACGAGTCTGGCCTGAGCTTTTAAGCAAGGCGGAAACCTTAGTTTTGAATTTATGTTTCGTTTGTTCCTGCGTCGACTCCAGGAGACGAGGCGATACCAACGTGACTGCAACGGCAACAGCATCTGTAGAATCTCCTCCTAAGACTTCTAACACACGGTCCATATGGGGGAACTCTATGAAATTTTGACAAAATGTCAGGAGATCAGATGCGAATGGGTTTGGGCTGGGCTGCTGCTTCCTTCCCAAACAGACAGGCAACAGCAGATTTGGGCCTGGAAATGCAGCGTTTTGGAAGAACTTCACATCTGCGGGCAGCTCGCTGCCTGAGAGCAAAGAAGTCGGAACTTTAGGTTGAAAATGTAGACTCAGGCTGGACCAGTCGAAAGTGCCCTTCCGAGGATGTCCAAAAACGCAGGTTCCTTTAACGGTTTTTTGGGATTTATTCAATAGCGGTATATATGAGACTAGTTGGCGTTATGTAGAAACTACTCAGCAGCGGGCAGCTGAGTGAGAGCAAGGAAGTCAGAACCCCAGTTTGAAACCTATAATCAAGCCCTGTCGAGGATGCCCAAAGGGGCAGACTGCTTCAGCAGTTTTTTATTATTTATTTGAAGGCTGGTTATTTGAGTGAAGTTGACCGTGTGACAGGTATGACTGAGTGCTTGTCTGTGTAAAGCGTCCGCAGCTTTGAGAGGCCGAACCCAGCTGAAACACCTAGAATTGAACCACGTGGAGGATGCCCAAAGGAGCAAACCGCTTCAACACGTCTTATATATATATATTTTGAGCCTGGTTGTTTGAGTACAATTGATCGTGTGACAGGTATGGCTGAGTGCTTTTCTATGTAATGCGTCCGCAGCTTTGAGAAGCCGCAAGCCCAGTTTGAAAACCTAAATTTGGGTCGGGCCAGTCGAACGGGGCCCTGCCTAAGAGTAAATTGCTTTAACATTTTAAGTACGTGTCCTAAAGTTAATTATATGAGACCAAATGGCCGTGTGGCAGGTATGGCTGAGAGCTGGTCTGTGCATTGCATCCGCAGCTTTGCCGACGCTCAGATTGGTCCCAGGTGTGACAGGAGCTGCACTACCCCGGAGTCCAGTCGAACCCTGGACCCAGAGTCGCTTGCAGCGCGACAAGCCCGAACGTCGGACGAGTGCTTTCGCAACGACCAGATATGGGCCCTTACGACAGCCAAGCTTCTTCAGCTCATTGGACCATACCGCAAACCTCCCTTACCAAACCGCAAAGCTGAGACGTGCATTTGGGCTGTGAACTTGGGTTTGTCGAGGTGCCAACCCGCGTTGATTAGCCAATCATGCTTGGCCTATTCCCAACGGAGCTGACATACAAACACCGCTCTAAAATAAAGGCTTACACTTCTCTTGAGCTTCTCACTTTTGAACGTCGAGGCAGAAATCTGTAGATGATGTTGCGAACCGCTAATTCGAGTCTGCTTTCCGCTAGGAGCCTGGGCCGGTTCACCTCGGCCAGATTGCAGTCTACTGCTGCATCCAAAACCCCACTCTACAAGACTTTCAAAATCTATCGCTGGTCTCCGGATACGCCCGAGGTCAAGCCCGAGCTGAAGGAATACAAGGTTGACCTCAATGACTGCGGCCCCATGGTTCTTGACGCCATCCTCAAGATCAAGAACGAGCAGGACCCGACACTCACATTCCGCCGCTCGTGCCGCGAGGGCATCTGCGGCTCGTGCGCAATGAACATTGGCGGTCGCAACACCCTCGCCTGTTTGTGCAAGATTGATAAGGACACTTCCAAGACCGAGAACCTATACCCGCTACCTCACATGTTCATTGTACGAGACCTGGTGCCGGACCTGACCCTTTTTTACAAACAGTACAAATCTATTGAGCCGTATTTGCAGCGCACCTCCACGCCTGCCGACGGCAAAGAGAACCTACAGACCATCGAAGACCGCCAGAAGCTCGATGGACTGTACGAATGCATATTGTGCGCCTGCTGCTCCACCTCCTGTCCCTCATACTGGTGGAACCAGCAGGAGTACTTGGGCCCTGCCGTATTGATGCAGGCCTTCCGCTGGATGATAGACTCGCGCGACCAGGCCGGTGCGAAGCGACGTGAGAGTCTCGAGAACTCGATGTCTTTGTACAGATGCCACACAATCATGAATTGCGCCAAGACGTGTCCAAAGGGTCTCAACCCCGGCCGTGCCATCGCAAATATCAAAAAGAGCATGGCTTTGGCGTGATTGGCATAATCCCCCTGTTGTCGCTGCTTCAGTGGACTTTATTAACGACTATATATTGCCTTATAGCACCAATATGTACTAATCGAGCAGCCATGCGAACTGAGTGCATCGAATCAGAGCAGGCCATGTATTATCTGCTCACTTCAGAGCAAATTGCGAGTGCTTGCTTTAGCAAAATATTCCCACGTTCTGGTGGAGGGTTTTGAACAGCTAGATATTTTTGAACAGTTAGATATTTTTGCAGGATAGCTATTTCCTCATTAAAAGTTTATGAACTTCGGAAGCACGCTCCAAGACGTTTCAACATTATATAGTTTACTCCGCGAGGTAATGGAGATAGGCTGCCAACGTCTTGGTTCCCTCGATATAATTCGAGACATTAATCTTTTCGTTTGTGGAGTGCGCCCCATCGTCTCCACGGCCCATGGGCAGCAGAACGACGGAGGTATTGAGGTTATCTTGGAAGCTGAGAGTGATAGGAATTGAACCTCCCTCGCGAGTGAAGTCAGGATCCACGCCCCATACAGCCTTCGTCGCCTTCGCAGCAGCAGTGTAGCTCCATCCATGAGGATCCGCGACCCAGTAGTCACCGGGGTGCACGAGTCTCACCGACATCTTGTTCTTCGAATTCAGGCTGTCGAACGACTTCTGAACATGGTCAAACACATACTTGTCGAGCTGTTTCGGCTCAATGTTGGGCACAGTGCGAATTGAGAACTTGCCGATCACTTTGCGCGGGATGACGGTCTTGGCACCCTTCTCATAGAACGCGCCCTCAACCCCATGCAACGACAAGGAAGGTTGGCGCCAACGAGCTTGAAGGGCATGCTTCACGTTGTCCTGGATAACTGTTTTTGATCCTATGTTAGCCTCCAACTCGCCAAGATTGAAGTGAATATTGTCATAAAGCTCATCCTCGCTCTTTTCGAGAGGAGCAACCATCTCCTTGATTCCTGGAATGAGAATCTCACCCTGAGGAGTGACAAGTTTGGACATCGTGTACGTCAGGTCGATCATGGGTTCATAAACGACACCTCCAAAGAGGCCGCTATGAAGGTCAGCAGCAGGGCCCTCGATAGCGATTTCGTAGTACGAAACGCCGCGAACACCGTAAGTCACAACCGGGTGTTTGGTACCAAGCCAGTAGTTGTCGCTGATGCACACCGCGTCAACGCCCTTGAAGTAAGCACTGGCCTCTCGCTTGATCAGCTCGTCCAAGCCTTCGCTTCCGCTCTCTTCCATTCCCTCGAAGCAGAAAACAAGGTTCACCGGAATCTCGATTCCCAGGTCTCTATGAGCCTCCAGGACATTAAGCCAACCCATGACAGGGCCCTTGTCATCTGTGGATCCTCGACCATAGAGAATATCACCCTTCTGCGTCAACTTGAAAGGTTCGGTATTCCAGCCATCTTCAAGAAGGGCAGGCTGAACATCGTAATGGCCATAAATGAGCACAGTCTTCTTTTCAGAATCGGTGCCAACTCTCCCCACAACGATAGGAGGCAGCTCGAGATTATCCTCGCCTTCCTGCTTACCGAGAGGCTTCAGTTCAACATCGGTTGCGCCAAGGCCGGTAAGCTGAGAGGCTAACCACTCGCCCATTCGCTTCACCTCGTGGCGCTTCGACACATCTGCAGAAACCGAGGGAATAGCAACGGCCTCGGAAAGACGAGAAATGAACTTCTCCTCACTGGATTTTATATGTTCGAAAAGCTTAGAGAACTCAGGCATAGTTGCAGTGACTATCAATTCCTAATCTGCACACCTGCTGAAAAAAATTACGTTACTCCAGATTTGCCCGGTATGCGTCGTGTTGACGTCTACCGGTTGCACCTCTGGCTGAGTGTGCAATTGCAGCGTTACGTGACGTCATATGCTCATTACCAGAGCTGGACGTCAAATTGCCTGACCGTGGGAGTATAGCCCTAGCCCTCGGTCGAGGGTCCGTTCGCGTGATCTAGGGCTTGTGCCTAGGGCATGGCACAGCTCATTTATAATGATTAAGCCCTAGCTGATCACGCGCAGCGCGGCTCAGAGACATGTGCGCTCCCAAGCGACTCCAATCACCCTATCAAACGCCTAGGTTCCTGCGGTATCAACTTATCTAGCGAGCGCCCACGTCGCTCCACGCAGTTAATCGCGCTCGGGCACAGATTACACTACGTTGCTGCAGAACTGTTGTGCGAATTCTTCGATGCGCTGGTAATCGATGCGCTGGTAATCAATGCTTGTTCAGCGCTCCGCCAGTCGGTCTTCGATTAATTGAACGGGACATCATAGCTTCACCCACTTATTGCATAGGCACAGATCCGAGGTTTCTTTCCATGAGCGAACTTACCTGCATTGGGCTAGGGTTTCAGGAAAACGCTAACTTAATTACTAAGTATTCCCAAGTGCATGCGAATCATTTGGCGCATTTTTCCTGGTCTGCAGAGACCTTGTCCCCTGAGTGCAATCGTTTTTTTGGCGATTCCGTGCTATTGCAAAACAGATGGGCTGATGCTTCGTCAGGTGCAGATGGAGGCTCCAATGGCACAGTCGAAACTCGCTGCTGGTGGTGAATTAATCCGTGATCTGTGTTAATCAAATGATGGGGGGTGCGGGGCCTAACCCTCTGCATATTCTGCATAGTGCGCTACCCCTCCCCTCTGACGAAGCGGCCCTTGCCGCGTCACTCAGCGCAGATTGCCTAGGGCGGCCTCGTGTCATCCTGAACGGGCAGACTGGCGAACAAGTTAGAGGTGCCAGATATCGACACTTCTGTTGGGGTGGCGCCACAGAGGTGGCGCTGCAGGGGTTTTCGCCGCCCCAGCAATCTGCGCATTTCTAGAGTAGCGCCATATATCACCTTGCTATTGATCTCAACGTTGACCTGATGAGTGACTTACGCTCATGAACTTTTGGCGTCCCGTGCACCCTCATTTCTATAAACCTGACTGTACTTGCCATAAGCAAGTCAGGGGTGTCATGAGACGCAGCGGCGGGGCGAGGGGGAATAGATCGCGGACCGGGGGKTTTGGATACCCTTCGCCCCCAATATGGTATCAGCGGTCTGTGGTTAGCTAGTGCAATAGGGCCCTTAGTAAGTACATATCAGGGTGGAACGGAGTCCTAAATTTGTCTGTGAGGGAGAAATACCGAACCTGCAAAAGCCAGGCAATTACAGACCATGATGTCGGAGACTGTTAACTGCTCCGCGTATCCGGGCAATGAGAACGCGGGCGACTTAATGTTCTACCAGTTTCTCGCAGACCCAGTCGGTGAGTTCCCACTGGACTTTTCCTCCACACTTTTGACTCCTGCTGCCGCACAGCCCAAACTGCCCGAAGGCGACGCTTCCAGTGTTCATGAATTGAGCCACAGCAATCCGTCGAGGTTCAACGAGCACTCGGGAGACCACTTTGCGCAGCAGTTCATGCATACCCATGATTATGGGCATTCTCCACACACTGACTCCGCCGGTGTACCATTGTCTCCATCTTCTGCAAATTCGAACGCGGTCTCAATGTCAATGACATTCCAACAAGGCCTGCGCGAGGCGCAAATCATGGCCACTTTTGCTCCTCATGGAGATGGCACCGCCGTCGGTTTTGGCACCTATGACTCTCCTGACCAGGAAAGTCAGCTCTCGGCCTCACAGCATCTCATAAACGGGTTCGACACGCATCTCGATTTCTTAGACGAACCAGATCAGTTCAGGGACTTCACAACCCACGGAGATATTGCTGAGAGTGTGATCGACAGCCCATCTTCGATGCCTCCCTCACAGCCTAAAAGTGCTCTGAGTGCACAGTTGGCCCAGGTTAAAGCCAATGCTTCTGACGATGACTGGTGCTCTGCGCCCAGCGACCATCCACCAAGTTCGGTGCTTCCTTCAGGGCTGAGCAAACTCGATATCGACCAACAGCTTGGCTCGTTCACAGAGTCGCTGAACTCCTTTGAGCCCATGGAGCCTTTATCGCCAACAGCGAGGCCTCCTGTAGCTGGTTCTTTCAACGGGGACTCTCTCTCACGTACCAGCTCGGTAACTAGCTTCGCTTATCCCATCTCCGGGTCAGCCGCGCCTATTAGCATTAGCGGCAGCAGCCGAAGTAACAGCTTTGCCGGCGTGTTCAAAGGCACGCCAACGTTCAGGTCTAGGCAGTCATCCATAGTGAGCTCGGGAGTCGCCTTGTCTCTCGGCAGCTCCGCGAACGACTTTTCGTCGGCCTTGCACAGCGCCTCAGGAAGCATTGCCAGTATGTACGGAAACGGCGGCAGCGTGCCAGTGCGAGATCTTACGGCCTCCTGGTCCAATTCTGTGAAAACGTCCAGAGATGGATCTCCTACAATAGGCAGCTTAGGCGCTGCGGGAAGCGTGAAGGAGGATTCGATTCCCAAACGGCGGGCCAGTCAAGCTATCGTAGGCGGCGCCAACAATGGGGGTGAAACTGAATGCACGAATTGTCACACCAAAAAGACGCCGCTGTGGCGGCGCAATCCCGAGGGAGAGCCATTGTGCAACGCTTGTGGCCTATTCCTGAAGCTGCACGGTGAGACAAGACCTTTGCGGCTTAAGTCTGATGTCATAAAGAAGCGCAATCGCACGAGCAACAAAAGCAAGCGTCAGGCTGACGCGAAGCACACCTCGCAGCAGCTCATGATGGTTGTACCTCAGAACTCCAACCAGCAACGAACGCCCCCTGAACAATCTGTCTACCAGCAGGACAGCATACACGGAAGCAACCACACCTCAAATTCACACCCATCGCCAGCGTCGAGTAGAATATTGCCATTCGGCGATTCGTCGTCGCGACCAACCTCCCAGGGGTCCAGTCCTGGTGTCAGCTCCATGGCCCCATCTCCTGAAGTAGACCCTAGCGTTTTCTATCGCGACTCCAGACCTTCCAGCTCGCTACAGTCCGACTCCTATAGACAAAGAATGCGCAGTCTTGGCAGCGCGGGAGGATTCAGCAACGAGATCGAACGAGGGGCCAACAGGTTGGAGTCGCTGTCCAGGCAAAATAACATGCCAATCACGCCCAAGCCAGTAGAGGCAACAACGGCAATGACCACCACAACCGCAGATGGGTCTGCTAACATAGACAGCAAATGGGACTGGCTCAAAATACAGTAAACCTTTCCAGTAGGCCTTCCTGACCCGCTCTCAAGCCGTGTCTATCTCGCCTCCCAGTTTTGACAAATCGACGTGACATGCTGTTTTCTCAACAGCTGTCCGTGTCCTAATTTATTATCCACTGAAAACGATTGATGATATCGCGCTTAGATTTAGATCATTTTGTTAATAATTCCAAAAATTCAGACTCGATCCAACGTTCGTGGCAGTAGGGTTGGCTGCTATACAGCCAGCTTGAATTTCACGATGGTTCTTTCCATCTGCGTATCCTTTTAGTTTGTCAGTAGCGCGATTGGGGAGGAAGGCGATGCCACCGAGTGTGGTGCTGGAGGTCGAATATGCGCCCAACGTTGTAGTGGATTTCAGCCAATTGGCCGAGAAAAAGTACGGTTTCGAGGCAATGCACCCTACAATTGCTAATGCTGATGATCTTTTGGTAGATGACGATGGAGATGACAACGAAGAGGGAGACAACGATGAGGAGGAGGACCGGGATGAGCTGCCTCAGTCCCAGCAGCAGACCGGACCGCAACCGAGCACAGGCTCTGCGACTCCCTCGAGTGCTCAACCCTCTAAAAAGCGAGGAAGAAAGGTTGGTAAGTACGATTTACATGACCCCTTCATTGACGATGCTGAGATGGAATGGGAATCTACTGCTGCTGCCACGAAAGATGGGTTCTTCGTGTATTCCGGAGTGTTTGAGAACGAGGATACGGAAACCAGTTCGGAGAAGGACGGGAAGAAGACCTCGAAACGTAAGAAAGAAACAGATAGCAGCGCAGGATCAAAACGCCGAAAACAAGCCAAAAAGAAAACTAAAGCTGATGCTGTTGCCCCTGTACTTCGCGAAATTAGACCCAAGGAGGTCCCTGACACTAAGAAGTCTTCTGAGGACGACACCAAAGCTTCTCCCATAGTGCCTTCCGAGAAGTCTACAAAAGCGGCTTCGAAGGAACCATCCAAAGATACCCCAGTAGATACTGCGAAGGAGTCAACAGTAGAGCCAACAACGACGTCACAGACGACGTCACAGAAAGAGCCTGAAAAGGAAATCTCAAGCGATCCCTCCGCGCCCTCTGAGCCTGCAAAAGCCCAAGCCAAAGAACTCGAGGGCAATGAAAGCAATGAGATTCAGTCTGAACAGCAAAATGCAATAACAAAAAATGTTCATTCATAGTCATAATATTAAATAAGATGGAGATATGATTACACTGGTTGCGACTGCATAAAACTGCTGCTGCATGATTATAACGAGCGAATAACAATGAGGGGGGGCCTACTTAGATTGTGACTCGCTTATCGCGCGTTTTCTCAACTTCGCTGAAGCTTCTTTCACGAGATTGACCTGTGCCATACAACTCTCTGAAATTAAGCTCTTCTCGCAGTGAGCGGCCATATTATCTAAGAAGTCGCAAATGTCTATCATGATGGTGGGGTCAGTGGGAACAACGGCCAGGAAATTGAGGTAATACCATGCCAAGCAGCGGGTCTCGTGTTTCAATCTGTGTAGAGCATTCTTCGCGGTCAATGTGAGTTCCTTGATGCGTTCCTCGTTCAGCTCTATAGAAGAGGTTTGCGAGCACATAAGCCCCTCGTGCTTCTGGCCCTCATGAGATGGAGCCGACATCGGCCGTGGTTGAGGCTCTGGATTGAAAATCTTACCAGTGATTAGCATTTTCAGCGTCTCCACAATGACAAAATGCTCATCTGAGCTATTACTTCGTTTCATGATGTCAATGCAGAAGTTATAAGCAAAATCAGGAGACTGAAACCGCAGAGCACGGGCAATGATCGAGCCCGAAACGAATTGCTCTTCAGAGCTTGATGAAGTTGAGATGAGGTCCAGCAAAGCCCTTAGCCACTCGCTGAGAAGCTCTAAGTCGGTGGTTTCATGCATAATCGACTCGAAGTAGTTGGAAATCCACAGCGCCCAATAAAGGAGCATGTCCTTCGTTCCCTTAGACTTCACGCCCTGGGAGTACATTTTGAGTGAGAACGTGGCGACTGTAGTCCACACTGGCTTCTTCTCTCGCGATCCGTTGAAATGAAGCTCTGTAGCGAGCAACCCCATACCGATGACTGATGGTCCATTTGAGATCTGCCGCGACCAATAGCTGTCGGTCAACAAGTCTGCGCCTTCAACCTTGAGCTGCTGAGGCTCAACAAACTCTGCGATTTTCCCATTTTCCATCCTGATCCCGAGGAGAAGCGCTGTTGTTTCCTGAGGGTCAAGATCGTACGAGAGCATAAGTTGTGCAAATCTGGACATGACTTCCGACATCCGTCGCGTGTATTCGGTTTCAGTATAAACAAAGTCGCGCTCATTAGGGGGAGCCGAAGCGACCTTGTTTCGCATTTGGACGTATAGTCGCTCTGCCCATTTCAGGGTGTACTTCCGCACAACGACATCAGCAGCATGGGTCAGGAAGCTGCGCAGTATTTGTCGCACCCTGCGCAATTCTTCGGGGGACACAATCTCCTCATTCTTCATCGTGAAGTCTCGAGCCAGCAAGAACATTCTTCGTGCGTATGTGGAAACTGATAGTAGGTCGGCATTGGGGTCGTCAGCGACCTGGAGCATGGTCCGTGCAGCTTGGAGAAGAAAATTAGAAGGCTTCGGGGTTTCAATGTTCTGCAGGCTGAACCTTACCACCTCGAATAGCGTGCAAAACTTCACATTCTCTTGTCGAGTGTCGTCCCAGCCATCGAACCCGTGGTGTGCCCTATCAATGTTGGTGGGGTTGGACTCCGAGAACTTTTGATGCTGCTGCTCCTCGCCGTTTTCGCTGAGGGAAAGGTTCTGCATTCTCTGACTGTTCAGCTCGCTCTCAGTGGACAACATGAGGTCGCAGGCCCTCACCAATAGCTCGCGAGGATTGCCATGCTCGCACAAAAGCGAGAACAGGGACATCACGACCTGGAAAGGTCTCTGTGCCGGCAAAGCTTCTAACTCCGATACAAAGAAACGGTCAATGAACTTCAGCAGCAGCTCCGGAAGGTCCCAGCCTACTTTGTAGAGGATAACAGGATGCGCAGCGAGGGCCTTGTAGAGAGTCGCCAGCACGGCACTGGCCTCTTCTGCAGTGAACCTGTGGGGATTTCCCAACGCGAGATCTAGCACGGTGGCATACGAAAGATAGTCCTGAGTCTCCGCGGCTAACTCGGTGGAATTCTCGATGTGCGAGCAGAGGTCCTCAATTGGGGCGGGGTGCGGGCCGGACAGAGGCTTGTCCGCGAACAGTTCCGGATTCTGGGGTGTATCGGAAGTGGCCATTTCCCTAAGCTGGTCTCAATCACTCGCAAATTGAAATCGGGTCAGCTATCTATTCAATTTCCCGTAATAGAACGAGTCGTTAGTATCCTCTTATTAGAGATGTTGGTAGATTCGTAGGGTTGGGATGGTTGGTAATATTAAGTCAGCGAGCACGCCACAGTATATGGAAAGCCACCTTCGATATATGGAGACAGCGCCAGCGGGTCGAAGGGCGATGGGCGCCGGCCCTAAGCCTTCCAGGAAGATTCCGGTTATTGATGGAGTGCGCAATTGGCAGCGTGTGAAAAGTAGTTTAGTCGTGGCTCTGTATGACATTGCTTAAACCTTAGCTATATATCGGGCGGTTGCACTCGTTGCCCATGCGAGGCACTGCTGCAAATCTCTGAATGCCGCTCAGGTGCTCTGCATTTGGCTTCAGCAATGTATTCTGGTCAGGTCCAGAGGTATTTTTGGCAGAGGCCATACAGTCACACTAAACGCTCCACAATGTAACCTAAACCCGCAACGCTGAACCTGCACTTCCATCTCATACCTGCAACGACATCAAGAGAATGCTCAAAGGCGCCAAATCCGCCGTTGCTTTGGCTTCTCGCACGGCCCTTCGTGCCTCTTTCCCACATCCGGCCCGGGCCGTCGCGTTCGGCTCGGCGAACCACCTTGCGGCCTTTCCCGCATTCAGTTCTTCACACGGCCTCTTTCCCAGGCTTTACAGCAACTCGGCCACCCAGCGGCTTGTCGACGAGCCTGCGCGCACGGTCGACTACAAGGACGTCAAGAAAATGACGACCTCCAACGATTCTAGCGTCGTTCTCGTGGACGTGCGCGAGCCTCACGAGTTCGAGCAAGGGCACATCCCCAATTCAGTGAACATTCCATTCAAGTCCATGCCCGGTGCTCTTGGCCTCGAGGCTTCTGAGTTTGAGTCGACTCTTGGCTTCCCCAAGCCGGACCCAAGCAAGAACCTGGTTTTCTACTGTCAAGGCGGCGTCCGCAGCACCAGTTCCGAGCAACTCGCCGGCACATTCGGGTATCGTAACCGGTCAAACTACAAGGGCTCGTTTGCGGACTGGGCGGAACATGAGGGCATCAAGCCTAAGGGTCTTGAGCAATAACTTGGTGTACACGGTGCTTGTCTCACATGGTGCATGTATACATAGAGCTTGTCTATCATGAAGCTTCTCTACATAGAGCATTTTTTCGTGAAGCTTCTCTTCCACGCTGCCTTGCCAAACATTGCCTTTCAAATTATTGCTTGGCTTTGTTTTGTGTCTGACTTGCTTGTGACATGTTGTCTTCCAAACATTGTTTGTCTTTGTTTTGCGTCTGACTTGCTTGTGGCGTGTTGTCTTCCAAACATTGGCTGTCTTTGTTCTGCTTTTGACTGGGCTTGCTTGTGACTTATTGTCTTCCAAACATTGCCTGTATTTGTTCTGCATTTAACTGGGCTTGCTCGTGGCTTGCTCTCTTCCAATACATTGCCTGTCTGCATGTTGGTTGCCCACTGCCTGTCTAGCATACGCCTTGTCGAACGCATTGTTTGTCGAACGCATTGTTTCTCCAACACACGGCCTCTCCAATTCATGGCCCCTCCAATACACGGCCTCCAATACACGGCCTCTCCAATACACGGCCCCTCCATTACTGCTTGCCTTATATAGAATTGCGGTTATTTCTTACGCTCTTTCTCGGAGCGAGTTTTGCCCTTTAAATCTTGTATGCTCGTGCTGTATACTCGTATCATGATCGTCACTCTTGTTCCTGGGTTGATTTTCAATTAAATTAGATAGTGCGTAGCGCTTGAACTCGCACGTTAGGTGATAAATACATTTAGCCTTCGCCCAATTACTACTCTGTAGTCCGGCGCTCCGGAAGCATTTTCTTTTGCTTTTGGGCTATCTTTCTCCTTCTTCTCTCAACAGATCTATTCACATCTCGGGAACTCATCTTGTTGAACTTTTCCTTCAATAGAATCTCGCGCTTCTTGGCCCGACTGATTTTTTGATGGCGCAGCTTTTGCATGACCTCGTTCTCTGTGTCTCTGTTTTTCAAGGTCTCCAGCCTGCTTTTCTGAGCTTGAATGGCTTTGCTGATGGTCTCTTTGTCTCGCTCGGACTTCGCCTTTTTCAAATCTTTTTGCAAGTCAGCTATCTCGGATTCTCGATACACGTCCAGAAAGCCGTAGTTTTTGCGCGTCTTGTGCAGGTCTGCTTTGCCGAGAGCAGTGTCGAAACGTGGATCCTGATATAGAGAAGCAGTTTTGCTTTCCAAGCCAGGTATACTCCTTACACGCCCCACAGGTCTCCTTGTACTCTGTTCACTGGGTCCCTTCATCTAGGTGTACAATTGCTTTGTGAGTCGATGAATTGAGCAGAAATATGACCTCTGAAAGCGTGAATTCCCCGAGGTCGATCGCACGTTTGAAGGCCCTGAAATATAATTTTTTTAGCTTCGATATGGAGGGCCCCTTGCCCAGGTTTTTCAACTTCGATAGTGCGAGCAGACGTTGTGTCTCTGCTTTATATGTTCCATTGCGGGAGATTCAGGTTCAAACTGAATTTGTAGGGACCGCATGCTCAAGCATTTAGTGGACCCGCTGCATCCCACCTTAGAATGGCCTTCGGACATAAAATTGAAGTGTGAGATAGGGCAAGCCTCCCTCGTCGAGTTCAGTCCCTCAAGCGGGTATCTTGCAGCTGGTCTGGCAGAGGGCTCCCTTGCTGTTCTCGCCGCAAACACCTGGAGTGTTTTATATAGAACACGAGAGCATTCGATGCCTATTTTGGCTATAAAATGGTCCTATGATGCGAGATATTTGGTCACGGTTGGAAGTGACTGGCTGGTCTGCATCTGGGATATGTCCAAAAAAGAGCTCTTGAGACGCAAGCAGCTCGATTTCAGTCCTACTGCAGCGTCGTTTGAAGTCATTTCTCCTTTCACGATAGCGCTGGTGTACGGAGCGTCTTTGGTGGTTTTGCAACTATCCCTCGATGGCCTTACTGATCAAATAACTGCACTTGAACAGCCTCCCGACTCTGAAATGGCTGTGTTCACCTGTGTACAGATGTTGTCCCCGACATTAGTTGCTTGCGGAACGTCAAAAGGAAATCTGCACTTTTACGAAGGGCCCAACATCGTGTATTCCTCGAAACTGAGCACTGGGAGTCTACGTGCCTTGTCGTTTGCGCCAACTCGGAAAGTCCTAGCTGTGGCTTGCAGCGACCGGGCAGTGCGCGTATTCTATCTACTAGAAGCGATCGATGATGCCACAGGCCAAGTGAACGCAGACCATATTGAGCTTGGGCACAAGTTCACTGATCTTGGGTTGCAGAGCCAATGGAATACCTTGACGTTCAGTCAAGACGGGGAGTATCTGTACGCTGCATCAGACATACGTCAGGGAACGGTGTCGATTTGGAATGTCCTCACCCGGTTCGCCGTTCGTCAGCTTCGAGGAAACGCTGAAAGACTGACCTCAATCAAGTTCGACCAAGAGAGGGTGATGCTTGTCGGTACGGGACGAGACTCGGGTGCTATATTTGTCTGGAGGGCTGAGCCGCCAAAGGCCTGGGCCTCGCTGATCTCTGAGTTTGAGCACATACCAGATATAGAAGTATATCAAGAAAAAGAGTCGGACTGGGACTTACCAGATCGCGAGTCGAAGGTCTCGGAACATACAGACGTGGATGTCTGGACTCTTCCCGAACCAATTACGGAGATAACGATTCCAGTCGATATTTAATAGGGCCCACAGAGATAGCCATACAGATTGATATTCAATAGGGCCCACAGAGAAACCGATTCCGATCGATATTCAATAGGGCCCACAGAGATAGCTATACCGATTGATATGGCCCACAGAGAAAACGATTCCGATCGATATCTAATAAGGCCCGCAGAGATAGCGATTCCGACCAATTTAAAGAGTGCCCACAGAGAAAACGATTCTGGTCATGTTAATAAGGGCCCACAGATAGCGATTCCGGCCGATTTCTAATAGAGCTCACAGAGAGAGCGATTCCGGTCGATATCTAATAGAGCTCACAGAGATAGTCCGGCCATATTTTATAAGGGCCCACAGGGATACCGATTCCGGTCATTTTCAATAAGGGCGTGGTTCTCTATATACAGTGTAAAATAGCGTATGCAACGGGGTGAGTTCACTCCTTAATTGTGTCCTGCAATTGTAGTTTCCGGCTTTGTCTGTCGAATATCTCGACCAACTCAGAAGTAGATATATCGGAAATATTAGCAGAAAGCGCTGTGCCGTCCTTAAAGGTCACTTTCAGCTCGGGTTTGTCACTCTGTGCATTGAGAAGCTTGAAGTCTATCTTGATATCAGTTCGTGCACGTGGTGGCAAGTTCGCAAGGAATATTCTGCCCATTTTGGCAGCATGGCCTACGGGTGGTACCTGGAGAATGATGGACTTGAAGTACTTGGTTATCATGCTAAAATCTACCGTTTTTGCAATCTCTCGCTTGAAGTTCAAACGTCTCGATTCTCCAGTCACAGGTTAAGGCTAGCACCGAGGATGTGCTTTTCACCAGTTCGCTCAATTGCCTAACCCATCGACCCTTCGTGGACGAAATTGGCTAGGTCGATGGCCTCCAATGAAGACTCGAAGGGATTTAGGAAGGTTACCATTCGATTCCGGCCTGTAGGATCTACGAGAAAGGTCAACAATGCAGTTCTGAAAGTTCCAGGAAACCAAAAGTTCAGTTCGCTGGTCAATTACCTCCGTCGTCAGCTTGGTCCGGGAACTCCCTCACTGTTCTGCTACATCAATGCAACATTCGCTCCCTCACTGGATGCAGAGATTGAAGCCTTGTGGAATAGCTACGCAATTGATGACATCCTCAACATCTCGTATTGTGACACCGTTGCTTTTGGTTAGCCACTCTTAGTAGTTTTTAAGGTTTTTATACAACTGAAAGTGTCGGATAACTAATGTCTGTTTATATCACAATTCGTCTTTCACCTTCTGTTTATCGGCTTTTTCGACGTAAGCATTGACCTCGGCCTCGGTAATCCAGTACAAGTACTCCGGAGGTACGGTCTGCTCGGCGTTGAGTTTTCGGCCATAATGAGAATAAAGCCAGGTTGAAACTGCCTTTGCGTCCCAGCCCTCCTCGTATAAAGCCACTTTCTCGTTCCTTGAATCCCACCAAAGAAGGCCGGGACGCTTCGTGAGACCCAGCGCGCTATAGAAATTGAGCAAATCGTCGTTGGCACTGTCGATTACCGTGTATTCAAAAATAATGTCTTTCTTCATCTTTGCCGACGATCGCTCTATGACTTTCACTAGTGTCACCAAGTCGCTATCGAGCGTACTGTTTGAAGTCACAAGCACGGCGCAATGAAGGCGAGACCGAATGCACTTCGCAACAAACATGTCGTAGGTTTTGATTCCTATTTCAACGGATTTGCCAGTAGGCTTCGGCCCGGCCGCTGAAGACGTCGTTGAAGGTTCTTCATCTTTCGCTGTTTTCGCAGCCTCCTCAATTTTACGAGCATAGACTGAGCTCACGGAGGCTATATAGCTAGAGATTGCCTCAGGGCCCTCATTCACAATCTCGTCGGCTTTCAGGTCAACAAGAGCATTATCAAGACTGGCATCTTCAACCTCGTCTTCTTCAGATTCGTCTCCAGATTCATCGTCTTCAGATTGGTCGTCTTCAACCTCAGCACTCTCTGTTTCAACATCGCTTCCAGAATACTCGAAATCCTCGGCCTCAATGATCTCTTCCGCAGGTTCTGCTGCAGCTGATGCTGTTTCTGTAGTTGTTTCCGTTGCTGCTTCCGTTGCTGTTGTGGTCGATGCCCCTGCTGAAAAGGGATTTCTCTCGGGGAACAAGTCAGAAGGAACCTCTTTGCCGTACCGAGCGAAGGCAGAGCTCCGCGCGGATTCAATGGCATCCCAGGCTGAGTTGTACTTCTCTCTCTCTATCTTCACATGCTCGAGCTCCTCCGGCTGCTGGTCCTCGACAACGAACTCAAGTCCGTTGGCGGCTGAATCACGTTCGACTGTCTCGCCGGTACGTTTGCGCCTATACATCTCCAGCTCATACTGCTCCTCTAAGAAGGCCTTGACCAAGCTCTTTTTCATGCTTCCTTTATAGATGATCGGACTCTTGTCGTCACTCATGTAGATCAGTTGACTCTCATCAGGCGCCTCAAGGCCGAGCAAATTCCAGGCTCCATCAACCCGTCGTGGAACAATGGCAAACCGCATCTTACCAAAGTACTCTCTACTGAGAATCTTAAGAAGAGGGCTGGCCTGGCGAGCCTTGTACTTCTTACCTGGTAGCATCAGGACTCGAGGGATTTTGTTCACGGCAAGCCATTTGAGCGAGCTGTCACTATCCAAAGTAGCAGCATAATTTCTCAAATGACTTACAATGAATCTCGTAATGGTCTTGCTATCTCGTGGGCCGCTGTATGATATCATATTCGGTCTTCGCTTCGGCAAAGGCTTGCCCTCCGCAGCAACATTCTTGAAGTCAAGATCTGTGAGCTTAGCAGGCTGAAATACTTTGATAGTAGGGAATCCTTCGATTTTGTACTTAGCACAAAGAGGTTTGTTGATGTCGGCATCGCAATTCACGGCAACAACTCTGGCCACTCCCTTCAAAGTATTGGCAGTCTTCTTCCATTCAGGGGCAAGCTGCTGGCAGTGCCCACACCAGGGGGCGTAGAATAGAACTGCCGTGACATTTCCATTGTAAAGAACCTCATCCTTGAAGTTTCGCGCAGAGAGTTCACGAACCCCAGATTTCCCACTGAACAAACTAGCCCTGCCAATCGAGAACAGAAGAAAGCCTAACACGAATCGCAGAATGTGAATCATACGCCGCGTTTCAAATTAATTAGAAGTTTGGTAACCACAAACTCGCCTCTTTACACACAGCGACTTCACTTACGTCGATCTTGGCAAGACCAACTCAGCGCCGTTAATAATTCGAGATGGGCTAGGGCTATCTTGCGAAAGTGTGGGGCGCATGTGGGGGATGAGGGGCAAGTAGGGCGTAGTTTGGCTGAAGAAGTGTGGCCATGCAAATTATATAGCCCCGACAAAATAGGCGTGCGGGCTAGTAGCAGAATTAATATTGTAGGCATAGATTATGTGAGAGTTGTTGCGTATTGAATTGTGTGCTGTGCTATACGTGTATGCAGTGTTTAGGTAGGTGTGCTATACGTGTGTGTAGTGTTTAGGTAGATGACTATGTAGCTTCACTTTTCCGTCTCAGAAGCAGGAAGAACCCACCAGTATTCGACCTTGCGTAGATTTCCGTGACAAAAGAGGCGTGCGGGCTAGTAGTAGAAGTAACACTGCAGGCATAGATTATGTGAGAGTTGGTGCGTATTGAGCTGTGTGCTATACGTGTGTGTGCTATACTTGTGTATATCATAGGTATGTGCTAGACGTGTGTGTGAGAGACGTGTGTGATATACGTGTGTGCTAAACGTGTGTGCTATACGTGTGTGCTAAACGTGTGTGCTATACGTGTGTGCTATACGTGTGTGCTATACGTGTGTGCTATACGTGTGTGCTGCGTGTGTGTAGTGTTTAGGTAGGTGACTATGTAGCTTCACTTTTCAGTCTCAAAAGCAGGAAGAACCCACAAGTATCCAACCTTGCGCAGATAGCCCTGCACATCCTCTCTCAAACGAGTTGTTGTGTTCTTGTTGAGTATCTCCACGACTTGCATATAAATGCTGGGAGCCAACTGCTTGAAGTCGTCATCCTCAAAGCTGACAATGTGCCGAAGAGCGCTCTCTACAATCGGTAGCAGCTTCGAGATGTGCCGGGGCTCAGTCTCCTTAAGACGGTTGTAGTCCGTCAACGTTTGAGCGCAGAAGGGCATTAATTCCTCACTAACATCCTGGCGGGCACTCGGATCTCCAGCAAACCGCTCGGTCGCTTTAAAAAGACGCATGCTCACAGATACATATGTTTGGGCAGCCTGCGACTCCTGGTGAAGGAGATTCGGCGTCTGTCTAAAGAACCCACGCTGATACAGCTCGTGCCTCAACGCATTGTCCATATTGAATTCTCGAGCAAATGTGTAAGACATCCGCAGTCGCGTCGTAATACGAAGAACTTGAGTCACAGGCATAGTGTTGAACACACGCTGGGAGCTGACCAGAAGTTCTCTCACTGTCCCAATAACCAGCAAAGCCTGCATGGTCTTCGCGGTCATTGATCGGAAGCAGTCTGTCGCCTCCGCTGGGCTGCTTTCGAAGACAGACCGGTCTCTTAGAAGAGTAGCAGTGGTATCTTTGAAAATCTGAACGATCTTCGACACGATGAGATTCCAGTGTTGGTCTGTGAATCGCTCTGCATTGTCGTGTACTAAAATCTGAAGGCACGAGTTGCCCATTCTTGACACGGGATCGTTCTCCTGAAGGATGCAGGTTCTCAGAAGCTCTAAGAAAAATGGGTCCAGGGCGTGCTCCAACATGTCGAAGTAGGTTCCAAACAATGAAACCAAAGACTTCAGTGCTTGAATTAGTGTAGATGACAACCACAAACTCATTTCCTCTCGAGCTCGTTGTCGGAATGGCGACGGAGATCGTGAGTACGTCGATGAAGTGTCCTGAGCATTGGAATTTGGTGTTGAGTCACCAGAGGGATTTAAGTGCGGGGCCGGTACGCTGAGCAGAGTCTGGCTTGGAGACTTTCGCACCAGATTCTCCTGGCTGTGAATTGGGCTTCTTTGAGGACTGCGCTGAGGCGATCCCATCGGGCTAATCTGGCCACCTTTCGGGGCAATCTTGGAGGCCTTCTTTCCTGCTTGTCCGTGAAGGACACTAAAGAGCGGACCTAAACTGCGCGTAAACACCTCATCCCAATCACCCCGTGAAAATTTGTGACCTTCATCATTCAGTAGTCTAAATAAGACTTCCAAGCACCGTCCTCGGACCTCCAGATCACGACCTTGCATAGCAATTTGACTGTAGTACACGAACACATCCTGCATGATATCCTTGTCATCGGGATGTGAGGCAATTAATTGATGTAATAGTTCAACAGCCTTCAAGGCAGTTTTGGCCTCTGGTTGCTCAGCAATTGCACTACAAGCATCCAAGAAGCCAGACGGAACCTTAAAAGAAGTCGGTATTACTGACAAAAGAGTATATGCCGCTTCTACCACTGGTTGTTCTGCATTTGATGCAACCTTGACAGCATTGAAGATGGCCTCCCAGCCACTCTTCAGCTTGTCGCTCCTGGTCATTGCCATTTGCTGCAAGCACTCAAGGGCAAGAACACGGATTCCTGTGTTCTTGTTATGCGCCAACGCATGGCTGAAAGGCTGTAAAAACTCTTTCTGAAATGCAAAGTGCGGCATCTCATCAATCTCGAGGAAGCGCATACTGAGCTGTCTCAACGAGTCCAAGGCAAACATTACAACCTGCGTGTTGTTGTACGTAAGAACTTTGGCAAATTGCTCCGCCATTGCTGCATCCCATAGTTCAGACCAGCCCATACGGATCCGCACGCTGTTGTAATAGCAGACATCAACCATTTTCTGCAGGGCAAATAATCGAGGTTCGCCAGAGGATTTGTCGATTTCCTCGAGGCTCACTCGTGAAAGAGCCTTCACAAAGTGAACCGCTCCCTCGTTGGTCATATTTTGTGTATTGGCAAAGATGCGGTCAAGGTCCACGATAAGTTCGCGAGACAACAGAGCTTCCGCAATATCGTGGGGAATGTTGCTCGACGAATCTGCCATGCTGCCTCGCGCAACCAGTTGCACCTTCTCCAATTGAGAAACAACTTGAAGGACATCATACCAAGACTCACGAACGGTATCACCTTCGGTGTTGGCAACACGGAATAAAGCATGAATAGCCCCAACGTTTTTCCATGTCATGGTTTCTGGGTGCCAAAGTAAAGTGGCCTGGGAAAGAGTTTGAACGAACGATACCCGTGCTAAAGCAACATCAAAATGGCAGGCTATCCGAAGGGCGAGTTCAAGGCCCTCCAAACAGGCGTTTAGTGCCATAGGATCCTTGAGTTGATTGAATGGATTGGAAACACCGGCTAGGACTGCTAGCCAACTCAAATCAAACATCGGGCGAATATGCGCTGCATGCGAGGCATTGTAATAATCGGCAAATTCAAGAGGCGGTGCGTCTTGGAAGAACTGGGTTGCTCTGCTAGTGATGGCACCAGTAGCTACATTGTAAGCCTCATCTTTGATTGCTACCTGGTTTTGCTCGCTGTCCAGCTTGATTTCATTCTGCTGAATCTCTTGATATATATCCATCAGCAGCTCTGCTCTGAAATCAACACCATCGTTCATGCCTTTGTTGTTTTTAATGAATTGGTCGTCGGTCATCCTCCTTCGACGAAGAGCTGAGGCGTGAAGATCCGTATTGAGCATCATCACAGACATTGCAAGCACCCAAGCTGAATCTGCAGAGGCGAAATCAGCATGAACCCCGTTCTCGCTCGTATCATCAAAATATTTTTTTGCGAATGTCTGCATGTATCGATCTATGACTTGTCCCTCTCCTGGAAGTCTAAAGCGTTGGAGGCATGATCTGAGAGCACCAACGAACGATAGCTTTTTGAAGTCCATGGCATACACAAACTCCGACATAACCTTTTGATTGAACTCATGGTTCTTTCCCAAATAATCTCCGAGCTGAGCCTTGTCCAATCCGTCAGTTTTGAGCAATAAATTTGCGACCTCTGCGGCATTACTTTCATCCTTTAGCAGCCCAGCCTCAACAAATTTGCGCAATCCGCGCGAGGGGTGGAAATTGAATTCTTGAATAGAAGCGTCAAGAATTCTTTTGCTTTGCTTACGATTAGCGAACTGGCTCGGATCATCCCCATCGTTGCTACTTACAAGTGATGAGATGCTATCAATATTCCGATGTTTTGATGCTGGCCTCCCATTGTCGGAAGCCAGCGATGAAGTAGACTGACCTGGTTTCCCCGAGTTCGACGAGTCGGAGGCTGATTCGAGACCAGTTCCTGATCTGGAGCGTCGGATACTTCCGGATTCGCTGGATTGCTCCTCAGAGCCCCTTTGAGACCACAAAATCAATGATCGAAGAATATTGACCATAGCCTCCAAAGCGGCTGCCTTGAGCATAAACTGATCAGCGTCAAGCTGCTGCTGCTGAACGGTGGCAGCAGAGGTGAGCATAGAGGAGTTTGACGGGGGAACAACAGCGAGATGTGCTATGGCGACGGCAGGGGGCGCATTCAAGTCATAGACTCGGATTTGCTGTCTGTCGATTGACAAGCGCGTTATTGGAGTCACAGGCTCAACAGCTGGCTTCAGAGCTATGCGGCTGACTTGTTCCATGAGTTTTTCAAAAACATTAGGCGCTGCCGGGTCACAGTCGTAATTAAGATACAGCTCAACTAACAGCCTCGGATCGGTGCAAATGCGCGACAAAATCGTCATGAAGTAGAGTCTCTGATGCATGGAGGCAGTTTTCATGTCCATAGCTGTAAAATATACTTCTGTGAAGAAAACAGCCAGTTCAGGCTTGAACTCACCACGCAAATTTGCCAGCACCAGCCAGAAAATCTCGGCGGTGATCTCAAAGGCGGCCGGTGAAGATGATAACGCATTTTGAGCCATTGCTTGGCGTAGGTAAGGCTTAATGGCCAGCGCGAGTGGCTCCGACTCTGTTTTGGACTTGCGCATTGTAACGCGTTTGTTTTTGAAGACTGAGATGTTTTGCTTGAGAATCATATGGATTAAATGCAGACTTAGCAGTTTTGACCGCATGGGCTGGCTCTTCACGTCATTCTCATCGATGGTCTTCATTGAGAGACGGCAAAGGGTGCGGAAAAGGAGGCCTGCATCCTGTGTGATGTTCTCCAATTCGCTCTTTTCAGCCACGGAATCTTCCATGTCTGGCAGCGGGGCATTTTGAATGGTTTGCAGAGTAAGCGCTTCGGTTTCCTCTGTCTCTTCTTGTTGGGCAGCTGGTACAGGAGTGTTCACGGAGGTGGCCGACGCTGATTCAGAGCTCAGTCGTGATAATGTATTAGCTGACAGGCAGCGGGACCGAACACGTTCAAAAACGGCTTGAACCATCTGCGTAAGACTGACCTGCGCCAAACTCTGATTGGATTGCGAGCGGGTCACCACAAAGATGTGATAGACTTGGCGAACAGCGCGCATCAGGACAGAGCCATGGATCATCAGGTCCTCGTTCACAACGGCCGCTGTGAGCGCCTTTATGATCTGGACCTCAACACGCTGTTCAGCACCTTCGGCCTCCCAGGCATCGCAAACAATGTCCACTGCTTCGGCCAAAAACACGTTCTGTGCGGCTTCGTCCTCTACAGATCCCATATAGTTGAGAGAGAAGAGTTGGCCTAGTGCGTCGATCGCAATCTCTTTGAGCTCGTTGCTGGTTCCAGGAGGTACACAGACAAGCCTCAGCGGCTCTAATGCCAGTTTTGGCGGCGGGAGCTGGTCAGGAAACTGCACGAAACGCTCCAGAACCCTATTGGTCGCCGTGAACAAAGCAGGAATACGCTTGGCATCCTTCGATATCTTGATTTTGTCAAAGGCGCTCTGAATGAAGATCTTGGCTGGCTGAGACTGCGCTCCGTTAACAGATGCATGTGCCAGTGCCACCGAGGCGTTTCGAGAACGGCGTACGCTTGCAGACCTGCTGTGACGAGACGCAGGGCTCGGATTTTGAGACGGAGGGTCTACGCCAGACCTGGCGGATCCTTTGGGGCTATCCGCAGACGGGCTTTTGTTCGGGAATTTACGAGGGGTTTCCAACTTAGGATGATCTTCCATACTCGGAGGGGCAGGTTTCGAGGTTTCAATGTGCGAGGGCTTCCCCTGTTGCTGCGTGTCCTTCAAATGCTCGTCATCCTGCTCCAGCTCTGGCTTTGGTGCTTCTTCATGGGCGTGACGGCTGTCAGAATCACCATTCTCAGCATTGACAGCAGAGGCCCCAGCCTCTATTTTCTGGCCCTCATCGCTCCCCGTTTCGTCCAAGCGGATTTCCGTGAGCTTCCCAGGCTTCGAAAATTGCTCAGGGCTTTTGTTCTTGGCCATGGCTTGCGTCGGTTTCGGTCAAAGAACAGACAGCTTGAACGCCGTTTGGATCTGTCTGGCACTTTCCCGCTGGAACAAATTACGCGCGTCGAGTGAACATCCTCGTGATCCACGTGACTAACGGTTAAGGCAGTCTATCAAACGCGCGAGAAGCATGTTGTCACGTGATGGAGTGTATGGTGACGCGATACTGTCGAGCGCGTAGCTGGCGGTGAATGAACGCCTTGGGGGAAGAAGGCCTTGTGAGTGAGCGGGAGAGTCAGAAGGTGCGTTTGAGCCACAATAGCGCGATAGTTTTCGCATTGCGGGTGGATGAATGAACCAGCCTAACGAACTTGCTGAGAAGATTCACCAGGAACTCGAGAACTCCTCGTTCAAGTCGCTAATCGCTCGGTTTCGCAACATTCAGCAAAGCCGTAACACAACAGAAACGGAGAACGTCGAGCTTCTGCACGATGCCTCACAACTGACCTCTCAACTGCAGACGGAGACGGAAAAGTGCAGACAGGAATTGAACAAAGAGAAGCTTGTCACCTCGGAGCTACATAGACTGCTTGCTGAAAGGAGGAGGGCCAACAATGATGCGCTCCACGACCTGGAATCCGAGGAATCACAGCTCACAGACCGATTGGCTGCCAACAGAGAAGAGAGGCTCGCCAAGCTTCAGAAGTTGGATGAAATAATAGCTGAGTACGCTCGTCTCAAAGAGTCCAATGGCTTTTCTGAGGAACAACAGTCACTATTGAAGTCGGCCGCATTGCTCAAGAAAGTTCCTATCAATCCCAACAGCACCAAACAGATGAGTGTTGAGGAGAGATGGCAGAGTATCGGAATTTTAGTAGACGCAACAGAGAAGCCATTTGTTCCTCTTCTGCAGGGGTTTCCGGAACTGGCCGAAACTCTCCCATAATCGTATTCAATCCGCTCCTGCGGTCGCTCTTCGTTTTTAATTGACATATTGACTGATTGGCTGGGCTTAAGTTCGACGCAAGGACAAATCTCAAGTGACACGTCGTGAAGAAATCTAACCAGTGTCGCGAGTTTCTGACGTGGTTTATGTATGATAAATTAATTATTATGGGGAAGTTCATCAGTGCGAGAGACGCAGGTTTTCTCGTTTGCTTCCGTTTCGTGACACTCGCAGCAATGCATCGCATCCGAAACCGTCCAAGGAATGCAATTCGAGTGCGCCTCCCCAGTACTCTAGGTAGAGCCTCGACAAAGGTAGGCCCAAACCGAGGTGTATGTTTTTACGATGGACGGCAGGCTCATCCACAGGAAGGTTGAGTTGGGCCAGTTCTTCTTTTGGGAATAAAGCACTGAAAAAATGATGATTGGACAGTGCTTGAGGAGTTAGGCGAACCTCGTCTTTACGCTTCATGAATGACCACAAACTGGCTTGGTCCTCAGCAGGAACGCCTCCTCCACGGTCGCTGATTCTCACCATGACGAAGTCTGGAGTCACACTCACAGTCACAGTTATAGGGTCCTTCACATTGTTTCTTAAACAAGCCTCTAAGCCGTTGTAAATAAGCTCGCCAAACGCGAACTCGAAATGGGGCCACAAATAGGGGAAATGCTCGCCAATATCGGCAGGGCTTCCCTCCAGCACTATATCTGGCATGTCTTCTACAGCCACGCCATACAGGTCAGCAAGATTAGCCTTGGCCCTGGGCTCTAACTCCTCAAGTGCCTCCTTGACACAGCAAGTGAGCTTCACTACGCCCACAATCGAATCATCCAAATGGAGTGCTTCGCTTTTTTGAGTGCTCCATGCCTCGAAGAGAGCTGCATGCTGTTTTACGAGTACTCGTCTGCTCAAACGAGAAGTCATCATGGATCTTGTAAGCTGATCAAGTGTCGCTAAGTCCTCTGGTTTATAGGCTCCTGAGTTGAAGATTTCCCGGACTCCTTGTAATATATTTGTGACCACTAGTGTGTGTTTTAAGAGCAGCTTGCGACCCATTTCCATGAGTTTTTCATTGTCCTCCAGGGTCTTGACCATCCCAAGATGCCGCAGCATCTCAAAAGAGTCGACGTACTGCTCGTATGTGTCCAGTAATGCAGGATGTCCCATCAGCCTGTACGGTGTATTCTGCATCTGTCGTATTCGGTGTGCAAACCGAATGGTAAGCTCCTCAGCTACATGATTCGCGCTCTGTAGAACTTTTTGCTTCGACATTAGGCGCCCATACTGCACCATCTGGTTTATAGTGAGGGGACGTGGGGGCCTCTCTAACCATTTGCGTATGCCAACTTGATAAAAATGCTGTTCATTCAAGTGCTTGCTGTGTTCGGGGAAGGTGAGTCGTAAGTCATGAGGGGAAAGCATCTGCAATTGTTTTGCATGAGTGTCATAATATCTTCTGTGAGCTTCTAGGCCACGGCATCTCGCATTCATACGTCGAGTGCTATATTTCAATGCGCAACATGCTCTACACCAAGGCATGCTGTCACTAAGCCCCCTGCTTCAGCTCAGCTCTTCAAGGGTTAGAGAGCTCTCTCGGCTTGTGACTGATTTTCATATCGGCTGTGGAGAAGATACTGGAGGTAAGGGGAAATTGGGACCCCCCCCGGACAGTATTCGAGCGTTGAATTCTCGAGCGTTGAGTTCTTGAGCGTTGAGGCCTCCGGGGGGGGAGGGTTCGGGGGTCTTAAATGATATGCCCAGAGCGATTCCGAGACCCCCGGGCCCCTGCCCTCTTGTTCGCACTTGCATATCTCGTCCAACGTCTTTTTTAAACGGCGCAATCTTGCTGGAACCGGCACCGTCGCGTCGATCGTACATTATTGTTGATCGTACATTATTGTCTATCGTACATTATTGACTAACTGACTAGCCCGAACAATCAGCCTCGTCATGTCTTCCAGTGAGCTGCTCAGGCCTCCGCCTCCCAATTGCGCTAAGGACCGCAAGGTGTTCTTCTTCGATGTGGACAACACGCTCTACAGAAAGACAACAGGCATAGGAGAGCTTATGCGCGAATACATACGAGAGTACATTGAGAACACACTACATCTTGATGCTGATCAAGCCGAGCAACTGCACCAGAAGTACTACCAAGTCTATGGTCTAGCTATCGAAGGCCTGGTCAGAGAAAAACATGTTGATGCCATGGACTACAACGCAAAAGTCGACGACGCATTGCCCTTGGAAAAGTATCTGCGGCCGGACCCCCGTCTTATCGAAATGTTCGACAGAATCGATCGCACTCGGTGGAAGCTTTGGCTCTGCACAAATGCCTACAGGAGTCACGGCCTTAGAGTCGTCAAACTGCTCGGAATTGAAAAGTACTTTGAGGGAATTACATACTGCGACTATGAAAGAGTTCCTATGATCTGCAAGCCTATGCCAGAGTTCTTTGAAACTTTGATGAAAGATGTCGGTGTTCGCTACGATGCTAAGAAGCAGGAGACCCATCCGCCTTGTTTCTTTGTTGATGACAGCGAGGCTAATGTTGTGGCTGCCGAAAAGTTCGGATGGCAAGCGGTTCAGGTGTGTGAGCCGGATGAAGTCGAGGAACCGAGCGATATGCTCAATGAGCCTTTGCTTCCTCCTCTCCATGAAGGTGCCCCGAGAAGACTAAAGTACATTTTGCAACTACCGTCAGTGCTTCCAGAGCTCTTCAGAGCCAATTGACTCTGGTCAGCGAATCGTTAGGGCTTTCAGAAAGTTGCGAACTCGAGATCTCTTGCTAGGTTTTGCTGCTTGATCAGTTGTGTCTCGGCTGACAGAAAGCCAGGCTCGAGAATCATTGGTGGTAATGCTTTCCGCAAAGCTTTCTGACGGCGATCCCATGCTAAGGGATGGTGTGCCCGCGGATATTGACTCAGTTGACAACTTGGCCGGCGCAGTATTGCACGACGTCAGAGCACTACTAGACCATGTGTTCTTATCAAAGCCAGTGTCTACAGGTTTTGATGTTCTGAGACCACTGAAAAACATGCGTGACTTGCGTTGCCAAGACCCGAATTGAGAGATTCTGCTATTTTTGCTGCGAGTTGTCGAACTTTCGGGGGTTGACTGACTCCAGGAGGGAATCTCAAGCTGGAAGCGCGAGGAATTACCCAGGCAGTAATCGAACGAGGAATCCAGCGAGCTTTTCCAATCTGCGACGGTCTGCGCTGCTACCCCCAAGTTTCTGCTGGGCTTTCTAGCGCCGTGAGTTGGCAATCCCAGCAGATCCTTCAGCGAGCTTGTGAGACGGTCAGCCTGTCGAGAAGCACGCTTGGGATTGATTCTGGGCCCAGTCTTGGCGCTAGAGACTGTTTGTGGCTCACTCTTGGTGAAAAAGTTAGGAGATCCTTCTTCGTTCCAAGCTTGCCGAGGAGAGCTTGCATTTTCATTCTTGGCTCCCCAGAATAGAGGCATCATGGCTGAAATCGAGGAAGCGACCGACATCGTGCTCAGGCGTTTGTTTCTCTTATTTGATGTTGGCGCAGGAGCGATAAGATTTCCCAGCATGTCATCTTCCTCTGCTGCGAGACGAGAGCTCTCTGATTGAGTCAACCCAGGAGTAACAAATGCTTTGGTGGAGTTGCCAGCTTCGATTGGCGTTTTGCCCAAGAAAGCCAAATCCTCAACCGAGTCCGAATTTTGAGTAATACGCATGTGCGAGGTTGGCGTTGTTTCGATTGCATCAAGAACTTGCTCAGGCGTTGGAAGATGGTTTGCTGGCACTGCAGATACACTGGGCTCCTCGTTTGCATCCTCGTTTGCATCCTCATTTGCATCCTCATTTGCATCCACAAGCTGTGACTGAAGCGCAAATTCAGCGGCAGCATCTCGTTCCCAGGGAGCTTTGCTTCGGCTTGCCACAGGCAATTCAGACGAGTCTAACCAAGTCTCATCCGGACTGCTCAGTTCCGAAAGCTGGCCACATTCAGAGAGTTGATTGCAGTCACGGCGCTGGCTGCACTCTTTCAAGCATATTGCCTCTTCCGTTTCAAGAACAGGAGCCAAAGTAGCGTCGTTGTTCTCTGAGATGAGCTGATTCGTTAGCATGAGGTCGTACGTTTTAAAAAAAGTAAATTCTGTTCTTCTTAAACCTAGGTGGCTTCACAATTTAAAAGATGCTTATATGCGATCCTCTGGCTGCACAGGTGAGCGGATGTGTCCGTTTAAGCAATGCAGCCTTATATACAGCATCACTCTTCATGCTGACATGCAGCCAAGCTGCTCTACGATGCAGCGCATTAAGGTTAGCATATCAATTCGCTCAGTCCTGATCATCAGTGCCCGCTTCCAGTAAAAAAATACATAAAAACTCACATATCCTGACAAGTGGGGGCAGGGGGTCATATGTAGAAGCTAGGGTTGTGTCGAGCAGTTCCCTGCTTGGAGGCTGCGCCGGGGTTGCGTAACCTCTCCGCATAATTATTTCGCGTCTTCTTGAGCTCCCCCCATTAGCTAAACATACGATAAGCCCCCCCCACACACGAAAACCTCCGGCTCACCCCGTGCCAAAACTGAAGAAGACCGAAAGGGATAAGTCAGTAATTTGCAGATTAGCTCAAATGAAGGCTTGTCTGATCGGAACAGGAGGAGTTGGATCTGTTGGTGCGTTGGCTTTGGAGACGGGGGGCAAGTGCTCGGTGACTGTTGTGTGCAGAAGCATTTACGAACACGTCTCGAAGAATGGATTTGAGTTCGACTCGATCGATTACGGTCTTGTCAAAAACTGGAAGCCCTCGCACATCGCTGCATCTGTAGAGGAGGCCGCTAAGTTCGGTCCGTTCGATTACATTGTCGTTTCGACCAAGAACATTCCCGAGGTTCAGAAAACGGAAGATATTGTTCGTCCTGTGATCTCGAAGGACACGTCTATCGTGCTGGTCCAAAACGGTATTGGCGGCGAAGAGGCGCTCATGGAAGCTTTCCCTGAAAACCATGTCATTGGCGGGATTTCCATGATTGGGTCCGCCAACTATGGCGGCAAGATCAAGCACACTGGTCCTGACCATCTCATCTTGGGGACTTACGACAACCGGCCTGGAGCTGCGGAAGCCACCAAAAGATTCTACGAGGCGTACAGTGCATCCAAGTCCAAGTGCGAAATTGTGCAGAATCTCAAGTACCGACGCTGGTGCAAACTCGTGTACAATGCCTGCTACAACACCACGGCAGCTCTAACCGGCTTGGATACCGGGCGCCTCTTGTTTTCTGACCTACGGGAGACCGTTGTGGCTCCTGCCATGAGGGAGGTTCGCGCCATAGCCGAGGCTGAACTGGGTGAGAAGCTTCCTCCCAAGATCGAAGAGCGCATGCTCAACTCCGATGAGGGTGTGTACTTCGAGCCCTCCATGCTTGTCGACGTGAAGAAAAACCAGCCTATGGAGCTTGAAGTTATTCTGGGAAACCCTCTCCGCGTTGCCAAAAGAGTGGGAGTCGACGCTCCTGTGCTGACGATGCTGTACCGCCTGCTTCATGGCAAGCAGTTCAAGGTTCTAGAGTCACGCGGCATACTGAAAGTTCCTGAGGAGCCGTACGACACCGTCAACTCCAGGCCTATTTCAAAAATTCATCTTTAGACTTTAATCGAGGTACTTAGAGCTTAACAGACGTCGGACGAACTCGGCCGGAATTGCCGAAATTCAGGAGGTTCCATTATTGAGGGTAAGGGTTGTTGCGGCGGGAGTTTGCAAAAACCACATCCGCCAATCAGGGGTGTTTCCTTCGATGTGGCACGGTGAGGTGCATTTTTAGATCCATCGGCCGCGGCAGCTCGGAATCATGTTTGGCGCTACGATTCGCACATGATGCTTCACCTAAACCGTGTACTGAGCCTTTCTGCCTCAAGCAACGCAACCCAACGCCGTAGCTTCTGACTGATTCCCCTTAACCTTCACGTAAGATCGATTGGTGATCTTACAAACCATTACACATGCGTTGTCAGAGAATTATGAGAATCCACCAGGAACACCGAACCCTGACAGGCGCGGAAGCTATATATGCATGGCTACCGGCTGGTGTTGCCATCGCCACATCACATCAATAAATGTTAGCAAAGCGCGTACACTTCGTTGTCGCGGATAATCCACATACACAAGCTCCATCTAGAAGGCCACTGCCCCCGTCGTATGAGCGGCAGCGGTCCCGACATATCGCGAGGCCTCCGTCCAGCAGAGACCTCTTCCGGCCTGCACCGGATTCGCCAGTGGAGCGAGAAGAGCAGGAGAACGAGGGAGACGTGTTCTGCGGCTTGGCAGAGACTCTCCATGTGCTATACGTGAACCTGCTCTACCATTTATATGTGAAGCACTACTTTCCATGATCGTCAAAGTGTCTATGACGGAACTGGCGCTGGCGCTCTCGAATAAAATTAGGTTTCATTAGTACACGTATTTATTAAACAATTTGTAAACATATTCCAAGGGTCAATGGCTCAGCCTTGCATCCCTTGCTCCAAAAGCAAACTGGTGCTCAGGGTAGCAAAGCGGCTTGAGTCTAACTACCTCGGCAAAATTAGGCTTAACTTCAGAAGCCATTGAATAACGAGCATCTCATGATCTCGGCTATACCAGGTCAATCCCTCCCACATCGCAAGCAGAAACCTCGCTTAATCATTTGCCCCGCTCGGTTGACATCCACGGCCGTTGGCCAATGAATCTAGGGCGGGGGTTAGAGCAAGTGACAGCTGCATCCAACGGTCAGATTACTAAGTTTTGTTCCGTGCGTGGAGCTCTGTGGTTGGGGTTTGGGTGTTCCGATCTGTTTGTGGCGTGTCACGTGAGGGCTAAATTTCACGCGGGTGTGGGAAAGTTGATCTGCATTTGACAGCCTAGAACTGAGCTCGAACAAGAGACCATGAGAGCCTACAAGGCACTCTGCCTCTCTTCAATATGTTTGGTATCATATTCTAGTCGGGTGGTGCCGATCTTCGGAATCAATTCCCGGAGTTTCAGGTCCTATGGCACTGAGCGCCCGGTTCCTGCACCCAAGACTTATGACCAAATTGCTGAAGAGATGGCTAATAGAGCCAAGCAGACTCGAAAGGGGCCAAAATTCCAAGCTAATACCGTCGATTTCAATGCTGTGTCGATATCTGAAGAATTGACTAAACCAATTCAGGCGGGGGACCTGGTGCTTGTAGGTCTTGAGCCACACATGATTCTCAGAACCCCGGATTCTCCCACAGAAAAGTTCTTGCTCACAAACCAGGTGGGTCTAGTCAAAGAATCTCGCCTAGACCAAATCGACTCTCGGCTGGTCTCCATCGTTCCGCCAAAATGGCTCTATGGTTCTCCTGTGAGTATATTTGCATCTGACGACACAGTTGGCGCGCCCCTGCAACTCACTCAAGTTGATGGACAATCTAGCTCTGGTTTAAACTCGCTCGATAGGCCAGGCGCCAAAGTTGTGAGTTGGTGGGTCCACAAGCTTGTCTCAACAGCATTGCGAAGAATATACGAAGAAGCCAATTCAAAAGCCCACAAAATTCTACCTGTTGTTTTAGGTGAGATTGAAAGACTGCAACAATTTGACTCTGCAAGGGTCATACCGTTACTCGATCTTGTTGAGAAGGTTGCTGGAAAACCTCTCGACGAGGGATCGGTTTTGGACTATTACGCTACCAAGATATGTCTGGACCATTACACTTTAGAATTCAAAATACAGCTTCAAGCATCCTACTCGAGCTCTGATGCGTTGCTGATTCACTCGAAAGCAGCTGAAAAGCGAAATCTCAAAGCCATGGTCGCAGACAACCCTGACCGTTCGTTTCTTGTAGAATACGCACGAGGCAATCTACCCTCAGGATCAAGTGAGTCAAGAGCAATTGAGTGCTTGAGGAAATTCCACCCAGAGATCGGGTACCTCGACAACGGCTTGGCCGCGGAACTGCTGAATCTAGAGCGAGGCGGGCTCTATGGCTCTAGCTGGTACTCCTGGATGTTCAATGCCTCAAGAAGCCCCAGCCGGCGCTCGAGAATAGTTAGCTCAATCCAGAAGGACAAGCTTGCTTCGCTCAGAGTATCGTTCAACCAGCCAGTCTTCTGCATAGATAGCTCGGATGCGGAGGAAGTTGACGATGGTATTTCCCTGGAACAGATTGACAGTGAATCTTACAGGATTGGAGTTCACATCGCGAATCCAACTGCCATCTTGAATCTGAGGGAAGAGTTGCCGAACATACTGCCCCTCACATCAAGTGTTTATCTGAGTAACAGGAACACGCTACCAATGCTACCAGCCGAGCTAGTTCAAAAAAGTAATTTGCTACAACAGGAGGGGCTCAGGCCAACTCTTTCAATGTTCGCTAATTTCAATACTGTTTCGGGAAAAATTAGTGACGTTGAGGTCAAGCCTTTGACTGTTTCCAAACTATACAACATCGACACCTCAACGGTCACACGCGAGAACGAGACCTTCAAACCTTTCTACGAAATAGCTTGCAAGCTGCTACGAAAACGCTTTGAAAACGGCGGTTTTTCATTCAAAACTTACATCAACGATTCAACGAATTCTGTCATGAGTGCTAGCACAAGGCCTGATGGCGAAGTGATAGTCACAGAATTTATGAACTTGGCGAACCATTTAGTCGCCAAGTACTGCATAGACCGTAACATCCCAATTCTGTTCAGGACTCAAAATATTCATGCATCATCGCCTGCACTGCGAAACAAATACGAAGACCACCGAAAAGAATCGTATGGGCTACTTGGACTTCCTTGGCAGCCGTTGGCACAGCGAGGGCTTACCACCGTGCATCCTGCTAAGCACACCGGTATTGGGGTTGATGTCGCAACTAGATTCACCTCGCCATTACGAAGACTGGACGACCTGATAACTCATGCTCAGATTGAAGCTCACTTGCTAAACCGTCGTTTACCCTTTACATTGAGCGACCTAGATGAACAGCGTAGATGGATGCAACTTTCTCAGCAGCTAATCTCGCAAATTTCGAGGAATGATGCAAAGTACGATCGGTTTTCAGGCCTGAGAAGTGGACAAGAAGTTGAAGGCGTTGTAAGTTTCTTAGAGAAGAATGCGCGGATCCCCTCTGAAGGGAGCACACTAATCTATTTGCCTCGCTTGAAGATTACAGCAGAATACTGTGGTGCGGAACCTCTTGAGCTCGAAGGGAGATACACTTTCGTTGTTCAGGAGGTTGTTCCGGCCAACCGATTTGCATCTGTGACTTTCAAAAGGTAAATCAACTAAACAACTAAGCTGTAATAATAATACGAAAAAAAGTGATTACAGGATTTGCAAACTTGTGGATATGGTTGCGCTGTAAACCGAGCTAAGGCTTGGAGAAATCGATTGCTCACGCAGTTTTTTGACCTCAGTAATAACTACTACAAGGAAATTTGAGAGCCCAGAGAAGTTCCTTAAGACGAGAGTGCTTTCTTGACAGCCAGAAGTAAGCAAACGAAATGACATAAACTGTTTACGCTATCTTGCGATTATATTTCTCTAAGATCATCATAACTCAACCGGTCAGCCTAGCGGCATTGCATTAAATGCGTTGGCAGAATGGGTGGTTTTCGACACCGTATTGGATGTCTTGCAACCACTTCTGAATTGTGGATGCAATATCGCCGATATTGTCGCCGGTAGGGATGTGAACAGCTTCGTCATGATAGCTGACCTCCTTGACAGGGGTAACAATTGCAGCAGTACCAGTACCGAAGGCCTCAAGAACCTCATTCTTTTTGCTGCGCTCGATAAGCTCGTTAATATGCACACGACGCTCAGTCACCTCGAACTCCTTCTTGTCAAGTCGCTCGTGAAGAAGCTCCAAGACAGACATTCTTGTGATTCCTTCCAGGATCAGGCCATCGATAGGGGCTGTGGTAACCTCCTTCTTTTTGGTCTCCGGGTTGTAGAACACAAGGAAAAAGTTCATCATGCCAACCTCAGTGATGTACCCATCATAAAGCCAGAGATTCTGAGCAAATCCTTCCTTGGCAGCAATCCTCTGAGGAACCACACAAGGAGCGTAGTTAGCGCCCAACTTACAATCGCCTGTGCCTCCCGGAAATGCACGCGTAAACTCGTCGCATGCTTTCAGACGAACAGCACCTCCGGAGCCAAAGCTTGCTACAGGACAAGCGATTATATAGAAAATAGCCTTGGTTGGAGCACTGACACCAAGACCAGCAGAGCTGCCAATGACCGTTGGTCGAAGGTAGAGAGATTCTCCTCTGCCTTTAGGGATACAATCAGACTCAACCTCTACGAACTTTTTCAGAAGCTCGGTTGCAGTAGCAACGTCAATTGTAGGAAGAGCGATTCGAGACGTAGATTTTTGCAAACGCTCGAAATTCTTCTCAGGACGGAAAATGCGAGCGTGGCCATCGACGTCAAGAAAAGCTTTCTGACCCTCGAAGCAGCAGAAGGCATAGTGAAATACGGAAGCTGCCGGGTCCATGCTAAAATTTGTGTACGGCTTGATTTCTGGAGCCCCCCAGCCGGTTTTCTCATCCCATTCAGCTGTTAGAATGTGGTCAGTCATTGTAGTTCCAAAAGTAAGCTCATCGGGGTATTGCTTTCGCTGGTCAACAGTTTTGATAGTGAGCTTCGATGCGTCGAGAGCCATCTTGAAAATTATTTTATCTGGCCTATGTCGATAACAAAGAAACCGTAGAAAGATTGTGTCACTTTATGTGCAGATTCATCTTCTGCTTACAAAAAATTCCCAAGCATTGTGACGCATAATGCGCACATACATGTAGGATGAGTTGAGAATGCAGGGGTACGATATGAAACGAGATTGCCTGATTGGGATCGAATCCAGGCTTGCTGTTCCGTCTTATGCATCAGTACTCGAAACCAGCCGAGTACGCAAGGCGAAATTGCTCGATTATTTTTATTGTACTACATAAACCTATTTTTAAACAGGTCACATTTCGATAAATCACCTTTTCGTTCCTTTGCCGCAGATGTGCTTTGAAATTGAGTCAATCGGGGTTACTAATAAATTTCATGTTCAAGCGTAAGAACGTTGTGCTGAGCCGAGGAGAGCACCGAGGGCAGCCGGCACGCCAGGATAATCGCGAACAAACCCGAGCACATGCTGGAGTTCGCCCATCTCTGGTCAACTCCGTTCCTTGTGTTTCCACTGGAAGTCGCACTTTAGATAGAGCACTTGCGCATGGAGGAGTTCCTCTTGGATCCGTAACGTTGCTAGAGGAGCACGGCACTACAGATTTCGCATCCGCCTTGTTAAAATCTATGAGCACGCTGAGTGTCTGTGAGGCTAGAGATGGTGTGCCTTCTCGAGTTGTATGCATTGGTATTCCGCAATGGCTCAGGGCGCTCCCAAGTCTTGCCAAGCCAGGAAAATCAAGCAGGTCGAGTGGCCCATTGGATAGCAACCCCAAGATGAAGATTGCTTGGAGATACGCAAAATACTCCGGCAGCGGAGAAGCTGAGCAACCGTCGCCTTATTGCAAAGACGTGGATTTCAAGTCAACTCTACATCCTGCTCCCCAGCAAGGAGAAGTATCCTACGTGATGGGAAAGACTCTAGAGGAACTTATACATAACTTGCGGTCCGAACTGAAAATTGTTCCCAGACATACCATCGTTCGGATAATCGTGCCGTCGTTCTTGCATCCAGCCGTTTATATGGATCTGAATAGTAGTGCTAGTCCACAGAAGCTATTCCCTTTTTTCGCCTCTCTCAAACAAACTGTGGCTGAGCATTCTAATGCTGTGGCTTTTGTGAGCTTGCCCGTACAATTATACCCAAGACACAGATCAGTTGTAGCTGGACTAGAACTTCTCTGTGACAACGTCTTGGAACTCGAGCCCTTCGACTCGGGGGACGACAACGTTCAAGGTTTTCTTCACATTAATCGCATATCTGTGCTCACCGATAGAGGTGAGGTTTCAGAACAGCGCAACGAACTATCGTTCCGACTCACCAGACATCAGTTCGAGGTTTCCCCATACTCAATTCCGGTTGAAGTAGCCGAGGAGAAGGAAACAAAGAAAGAGGATGACTGGTAACTTAAGCTGTTCCTATTTCTATGAGGTAAAGAGAGGGGTATACAATACATAATAGGCACCTATGGCCCTTGAAAGTGTAAGTCATATACATGATTCTATGAGCTATGAGCCACTGGCCCTTCACTCGATTTCAAACTCCTTGGTTTTTATGAACTTCTGGCGAGTATAGAGGTTTGTTTTGTGACACCAGCGCACAACATACTGCATGAGATAGAAGGACGAACCCACGGCGCGTACAACTGCAAACACGGCTGTAGACCACAGGATGATCTGCAAATAAACATTACTCCCTGGGTTGTCAAGCGAAATAAATTGAGTTACAAGCATGACGAGTAGCAAGTTGCAGAGCATCCATACCAGAACGACCCGAGATCTCACTTCACGGAAGTAATCTTGTTGCTTTATTTGAGGATCGACTGGTGCAACCTCTTGTGGCGCACGTTCTCGCAGGCTGTGAAGGGCATTTTCATAGCCAGTGTCAATGTCTATCTGCTCGGAAGGCATTTCTACTTCAACAATATCCTTGCCGCGGGCATCTTTCATCACTACGGCAGCGCCGAGGTCCATAGTCTCCTGGTTGTCGCCTTTGGTGCCCCACGTAACATCGTGCGTGTTACAGAAAGCGTAGATTTGGAGCGTGCATGTATAGAGTGGAATGAGCACAAAGTATTGTACAGCTGAGGTAAAAATATGCCAAGGGTCCAGAAAGAGAAATGACATCAGAGCGTATACACCATAAGTGCCAATAATCGATACGACCAGCGTCATCAAGGTGTGCACTGACGTGTTATTGGACCCTGCATCCGCGAAGGTCTTCACAACGAAGTACAAGCCAATCGCCGTAACGTAAACCGTCACGATACTCATCACCACTACGGTAATCATGAACAAGGCTCGCGCACCTTGAGGCCGATTACCGAGAGACAACACAAATTGAGAAGCGATCGCCAGAATTAGGAAATAGCGGAAAATGATAAACAAAGCCTCCCCTCCGCCATTACCAATCGTAGCATCGTTTTTACCTGCGACCGATCCTGCGACGAAGTAAAATGCCAAGTAGTAATTAGCAATCGAAAAGAAGGTGAACAGCATAGAAAAGAACTGGTAGAGGAACTCAACGCACAGCATGACTTTCCTGGTTGTAGAATGATCCGTGTACCAGATCTGCATAAAATGTGTTTGTGAATAGATTGCAGCAAAGAGCGCGCCATTGAGCCATCGTCTTCTCTGACTGATGAATTCGGAGAGTGACTCTGGGACATCTGTTTCTCCGGTGGCATCTTTGACATACTTGAGAACCCACTTTTCGTTTCTCTTCGCAACGAGTTCCCAGCAAAGAATTCGATCTTCTGCAAGGTACATATTTTTCTCGAAGATTCCTGCAGGCTTCCCACTTGCAGAGGTAACAGTATCTAACATCTCACCCTTGAAGTAGGAATGAAGTGGACCAAGGCCCGTGGAGGGATCATTCTGTAGTGCTCGATACCGATAAGCCGAGAGCGCACCGGGCAGAACGCTAATGTAGCCAAAGGCGGACTCGAAAGGCTTATCAAGGATGTTGCTGATTTTATATTCGAAATTTTGAGCGGCTACAAGAGGGTTGAGCAGGTCCTTACCGAAAGTGCCGGTCATCGTCTTGATCTCTCCACATGCGCCAGCGACGTTTGAGTCTTCGTCGAAGGCCTTCCAGAGTTTATAGAGCGTCTGAGTAGAAGGCTTGGTGCCAACATCGAGCAGAACAACAACATTGGGATTGAGTTGCGGGCAGATGGCGTTAAAGAACCAACGGTGGGAGTTGATCTTCTTGGCATTTTTCTCCTTCATGCAGAAAATTATCTGGATGGGAACGAGCTGCTTCTCGGCGCCTTGAAAGCGCAGATCGGGGGTCACGCTGACTTGAGCTGTGTATTCGAAAATGTGGCTTTGAACTGCTTCTCCGTTCACCAGGTTCTTAGCAACTCCATCCTGATACACGCCCATGGCCGCGAGCGCATCCAGAACTTTGGCATTGACCTTTTGGCGGCCATCGGAAACAATAGTAACTACTACCTTCTTCCAACCCTTTTTGCCCCAGACTTTCGATTTGGATCTCTGGCACAAATATGCGATGTTTTTGAACACCGAGTGCAATGTTCGGGTGAACAGAACCTCATCCTCGTTGTACATTGTAATACAAACGCAGAGTTCTGTCGCACGGTCATATATAGCAGGTCTTATTGTGAACCCGGATTCGGCGAAGTCATTTGGGTCTGATGTACAGGCTGTATAACGCATATAAACAAACTCGTCGCCATCTCTTCGTGGAAGAAAACTGTACAATTTTGTGGGAATTGGACAGTCTAAAACAAGGTTCCCCTTGACGAGCTTGACTTGTTTCCGGCTGATTGATTTGTGCCGGCGAGGTTGCGGGGCATCGGGGGGCACCGTAGGTCCCCCATCCTCTCCAACAGCCCCCAGAGTCGAGGTTGAAGACATGATGGAATCTCGTCGATCGTTCCAATCGATTTCGTCCTCTTCATCATCTGCTTTCTTGTCTTTGAGGTGTGAAGACGTAGATGCAATCGTGGATTCACTAAAGGTCGAAGTAGATCTGCGTAGAGCGTCAGCAGTTGGAAGAGGTCGCCGAAGCGAGGGGTTCTCCTCGAATGGATTGATGCCCAGACCTGACGGCGAGTCTTTTAAGGGCACAGATTTGAAGTTCGGGCTTGGAGGAAGATCTCTGCCTCGTCTCTGGGGCATAGGTTCAGTAAAGCTCTCATCCTCGAGCATTTTGCGTCTCACAGGAGAACCGATCGGGCTTCCGTGGGCAGAATGAGGATCACGAGGAGAGTTCATTGGAATTCTTACTGGGGAAATCCGGGGCGATCCTGTCTCGAAAGGATTGCTGGACCTAGAAGGGCTCTTACTGGGACTTGGGCTCCTCCTGAATGGCGAAGAGCTCCTGCCCCTTACTGAGGATCCTGCTGCCGGGGCAGGAGATTCAGGCAGGGGTCGTGAGGGGCCTTTGAAGGGGTCCATTTGTTTTTTGGATTCTTTCCTTATGTGCGACGAATGGCTGCACTTCGTCTTCTTTTTCTTCTGTCTTCCTGATCTGCTGAAGCAAACTGAGGACCTCTGTATTTATTGATTTGTTTACTGTGGGCAGTGGTAACCTAACCTTGCTCACGTCCTTAGAGCTCTGAGCTTAGAAACGACATCGAGGACACACTCAGGGAAAGGGCCTGAATATGCAAGGAGGCATTGCCATATTGAGTATAATTTCTGTAGGTTTCGATATCTAAACTGATCAAGTGGAGCCCTTTAAGCCTGCCTAATTCCACTTGCAGCACCACGTCCTGGGTCCTATTAAATCTGCGTCGCTGATTCCAAGTTCTCTATCAAGACTCCGTCGAGTCTTGTTGATTGCATCGATGCTGAGTTAGCTACGGCTTATGGCACTGCAACAAAGCTCACCATTGTTCACGAGAAAGCGCAAGCTTCTGTAGTTAATAAGGCCAAGAGTTCACTCGGGAAACGCTCGTTATGGGGAAAATTCAAATACGCCGTTGCTCACGATACTGAGTCCAACGATCTGCAGTCTGCTAAGGCAGAGATAAGTGTCTTCACAGTTGCTAGCGGACACCTTTACGAGCACTTCGCGTCGATCATGATGCTGAGCGTCATGCGTCACACCAAACACACGGTCAAATTCTGGCTCATTAAGAATTTCATGAGCCCAAAATTCAAGGAGTTTGGTGTGACGCGTGACGCTCAGCATCATGATGGCCAGGTGCTTGCTCCTCAACTGGCTCAGAGATCTCCATCTCGGTCTTCGGCTCGTGCGGGCAAGAATCTTGACCCGTCTGCAGGAGAGGAACTACCGGAGGCCCAGTGTCTTGCTCCTCAATTGGCTCAGAGATCCCCATATCCGTCGCGGGAGCAGCTACCGGGGGCCCGGTGCTTGCTCCTCAATTCGCTCCAACATCCCCATATCCGTCGCGGGAGCAACTACCGGTGGCCCAGTGTCTTGCTCCTCAATTCGCTCCAAGATCTCCAAACCACTTCGAATC